>APFE030288108.1:13696-28629 GCA_000404065.3 Pinus taeda | reverse complement strand
AAGAGGTTTTTGTATACCTTGGGGAAAAGCGAATGAAAATGATACTGGGATTCATGGTTATAAGGGTAAAGTGGTATCAAAATATGTAGCAAAAATGATACATAGTGGGGTCCTAACAACTACATCCCATGAATACCAAAGAACTTCAACCATTTCGACGAAAGATAAACTTTTTGATGATATTCATCTCTAATTTAGCTGAATTAATTAGATTACTAAACAACATGCTAAAGAAATATTCCACTGTTAAATGGGCCCTAGAGGCTAGAGAGTCATTTGAAGACATAAAGTTAGCCTTAACACAAACACCAGTCCTCATCAGTCCAAAATTTGATAGGGAATTTATCATATTTTCTTTTGCTTCAGAACACACCATTACTATAGTCCTTTTGCAGAAAAATGATCAAGGTTTTGAACAACCAATAGCCTTCTTCAGTAAAGCCTTGAGAGATGCATCTTTAAAGTATAACATAATGGAGAAACAATATTTTTTTCTGGTTAAAACCATAAAAGATTTCAGAGTTTATATTTTGTACTCACATATAGTAGCTTGTGTTCCAAATGTTGTAGTTAAATACATTTTAACTTAGAATGGACCTCATGGAAAAAGAGGAAAGTGGATAGCTACAATATTAGAGTATGATTTAGAAATTAAACCTACCAAATTGATCAAAGGCCAAGGTTTGGCTAAGCTAATGGCTGAATCAAACTATCAAGCCCTAGACATAAAATTCGTTTCAGAACTAGATAATGAAGAGGAGATGGTGACTCCATAGATTAGCCAAGATTTTACAGATTGACCATGGTTTGCTGACATAATATACGTTCTACAAAACCTTCAAGCTACTCCAGAGTTATCTAGAACTAAAACTAGGTTTTTAAAAATGAAATCTTTAAAGTTTGGCATAACTAATAATGCCTTATTTTGGAAAAATCATGAAGGCATTTTGTTAAATTGTTTGTTAAAAGAGGAATCTGATAAAATTTTGCAAGATTTTGATGTAGGTGACTGTGGGGGGCATATCTATTGGAAGACAACAGCCAATAATATTTTAAGGGCTAGTTTTTACTGGCCTACTCTATTTACTGATGTGAAAAAGTTTGTAACCTCCTTTCACAAGTGTCAAATTTTTTAAGGAAAAAGAAAATTACTACCATTACCTTTGAAACCTATATCAACTGAAACACCATTTCAGAAATGAGTTCTTGATTTCATTGGTGAAATTCATCCCCCTTCCTCTTCCCAGCATAGATGGATCTTAATTGCCACATATTATTTTACAAAGTGGATAGAAGCCATACGCTCAAGACAAGCCACCGATACTATCATAATAGGTTTTTTTGAGGCCAACATTCTATCCAGATTCAGGTGCCCCAATAAAGTCGTCATAGACAATACTGCAACCTTCAAATCAAAAAGCATGATTGGTTTTTTCCATAAGTATCATATAACCCTTGGCCATTCTACAACATACTACCCCTAGGGGAATGGACTTGCAGAATCATCTAATAAAATCTTAATGAATATTAAAAAAACTATTGGTAGATAATAAGAAGACCTGGAATAAGAAATTGGTGAATGCTTTGTGGGTAGACAGACTAACCACAAAGAAATCTATTGGAACAAGCCCCTATCAGCTAGTCTATGGAATGGAGGCTATCTTCCCATGTTCTTTGGGAACTCCAGTGATGAAATTACTCCAAGAAATACAAGTTGAGCCAAATTATATTTAGAGAAGGATCAGCTAGACTATTCATTTGCAACCAACCATAGAACAAGTCTATATCATATCCCAAGTGGTGTAGGAAAAAGTTAAGAATGCATTCGATATAAGAACCAAGGTAGAAGATTTCTATCTAGGAGACAAATTATTGAAATGGGACTCACGAAGGGAAGACAAAGGAAACATTGGAAGTTTGACTTCATATGGAAAGGTCCTTACATTATTTATGCTCTCAGAGGCAATGATTCCTATTTTCCTAAAGAATTGGATGGTGCAGAAATAGAAGGAGGACCAGTCAATGGTCGAATGCTTAAGCATTATATAGATCCCAGTTACTGGTTCCATTAATTACTTGTACATACTATATCCTTCATAAAGTTCAATGTGAATTGGATGGTAAACTATGGAGTTGAAGCACGAATAGAAGGCCCCAAGCTTTGAAGTTTTACTATTAATAAATATCAATAAAATAGTAAGTTAAAGGAAAGTTGCAAAGTAAATAAACAGAAATTCAGAAGGCCATTGATCTGCTAGTTCTTGACATTTCACCACAAAATTCCATTCCGAAGTGGAGCCACTATTATGTTCTTATACCAATAGGTGTCATAATATATGAATGGATGAGATTAAATCTGTAATATGTACATACCTTTTCTTTATGCAAATGTTTTCCATATTTGTAAAAAATTAGAAATTTAAAAAATGTAAAGAGAGTATGTCCTGAAAAAATCAAAGGACAAGAAAAAAGGTCAAAAGGTCAAAAAAGATGAAAAATGAACTGCAAGCGAAAAGAAAAAAGGACCATGAAAGTGTGCAATTCCAAATTCCACTACTATTTTATTTTTTGAATAAAAATATTGTGTGCAGCTTGTTACCTTTGGCACAATCCATGGATAGTCAAAATATTTAAACTTCGCTATTTCATGTTTTCAATTTTTTGCTTAGAGATAGAGAATAAAATCTGACCAAACTATTTAATCTTGGCAGATAAGTAGATAGGTAGAGGAAATAAAAGGAGCTCAATAGTTTAATCTAATCCCTTGGATGTAATAATGATAGTCTTAGATAGATTTCTATTGTAAAGAAAAGGAAAGTTTGATAAGGGTTTTCCAGCTTAAGTGCACCCTAATAAAAAGTAGAAAAAATAGTAGGATGAGTAGATGGGTAAGTAGTTGGATGGTTGTAGAATTATGATGAATGATTAGGTAAAGTCATATTATTTACTTTCATCATCAATTTTCTAATGTATGGATGGCAATGGAATAGTTACAAAGTCAAGTGATTAATCTGCCCCCATTCATTTTACTTTTTCACTAATTTTCCACAAGCATAAATTAAGGTGCTTAAAACTTTAAGTTAAAGGGGCTCATAGAATTTCTCTGACTTCTGGAGGGACCAAACCCTCGGCCCAATAACTTATAAGGTTCCAGTACTTCAACCCCTTTCAAACATTCATCCCTTTCATAAACAACATTGAGCCCATGTTATAATGTGTAAATATAAAATACATGAATAAATATGTCAAGACATTATACTTAGTGCAATTTGTTCTCATTTCCATTTAATATTAACTTTAAATTTTATTATATTCAACTCCCGAAAAAAAAACCCCTTTTCTCATATAATTAATTAAAATCCCATATGTTAAATATCCCGGCCCGATGGTTTGGAATATAAACCATATTAAGTAAATAAATTATATGGATTAATCAGTCGACTTGCGACTGAGTAAAAACCATAACACTTTGCCTTACAAAAAGGGATTAATTAATCAAACTATGATTAATTACTAACCTTCCTCCAATCACATCGCCCCCGACATTGTTAAACCACCTCAACTCATAATTAAAATCTTGTCGAACCCCTCCACTAACTCCCCTATCAAATCACACTCTTGATCACCATACGATCTAACCCCTTTAGATCCTACGGCTGTCGCTCATATCGGGCAAACTCCAATACCAACCTTTAACCACCTGATGTGAGTAGTTTTTTTTCCTGATAATTGGCATCGGGCAAACCTCTTCCAATACTGCCAATCCCTCAAAAGCGGTGCGATAGATCCTGCTTACCACCTCATCTTACCACCTTCACTACACTACAAAACATCCCCTCTGCCAGTTGCCACCAACCATCACTTTCCATTAGAACTACCAAAATCATTGACTTTGTAGAATAAAAACAAAAATACTCATTATATTTGCTTGTACCAAGAGAAGAAGCTTTTGTTCTCCATGCAAGCACATAGTACGATTGAGTTGTCAACTTGCTACAAACCATCAACCTTCCACAACAACTGAACTCCAGACCACTATGCAGACTTGTGTGCTCTCTACAAACAGTGCACCAATGCCATTAAAGCCATATCAATGACCGAAACTAGTTATTTACCTTATTTCCACCTGAGAAACCCTATTTTCGTGCCAAACCCGAGCTAAATTGTTTTGAGAGTTAAGTAATTTAGTAAGCTACACTATCTGATAAATTTGAAACACTCTGAAATAAACCAATTGTGTCCAATTTCGTTGAAATTCTTTGCCCCCTTCCTTGAATCCATAAGAACCAAGGATGGAAGCCCCAATTACACTAAATGTTATGCCCCTTACTACTCCTCATAGAGATTTGGATGACCTCCCTCTTGTAGACAAGGATTTCCAGATAAAATAAACATTAGTCTCAACTTCCCCACCTAAAACTCTTCTACAAGTATAGAGACCAGTACCTGAACCGTGCCGACTCCATTGGACTTTGGAAGTTAGGGTTGCCTAAATACCAATTTCCCAAGGTGCATGTGTTTTGAGAAATTGTACATTACTGCCACATGAACTATGACCCTATCTAAAGGGCAGTAAGAGTGCCTGACCAGTCCATTTTTCTTACCATCATAGTTGTTTACATTAACCAGATGCTTCAATTACAGTCATGCCAAAACCTAACCCCTCTCTCCATTGGAGACATGTTGAACAAATATCCTACACTCACTTTAGTCAGAGTAGCCCAGTTATTCTAGATCATCATAGAGGAGCACTATATCCCGAACAACCCTCCTTGTTATATATGGACTATATTCTCCAACCTTGGTCAAGATATTATGAGGTTCGATAATGAAAGGGTGTTCAAATATTCCTCAGTTCTATATCATTTCTTCTTGTACTATCAAGATGATAGGTTTCCAATCGTCCTCCAAAAACTTGATACTAAATGAAACCCCAGGTCAGTGATCTTCTCGACATCTCTAATTCATCAGTATGATTCCCAATAATCCTACACAGACTTCATGGACCTCTTTGTTTATCCTGTGATAACCATGTTGCAAGGAAGCCATCCACTCTAGTTCCGTGTGCACATCAGGAGGGTCTTGCAATTTTCAAAACAATACAAAGTAGGGGATTGGTATTTGTACCAAAACCATACAAAAAATAGAGTCTATGGATGTGAGTTGCCACCTGAGAAAATGCCAAAGTACCTCCCCTGAGACTATTTTCTCTGGAGTACTATAGGTGATCAATTCCGATGAGGTGCATTTTTTTAAAACCAAGAAGAAGGCGCAACTAAGAATAAAATATCATCTTAGCACATTCATTTGTAACAGTAGAGAAGTAGGAAAGGATGTAGATGAAATCCTCCAAAGTTTGAAATTAAAAGAGAGTTTCATGTGGACCTATGATGCTGACAACTTTATTTGTAAAAGGAGACATAAAAATAAGCTATCTCCTTACATCCACCATAGGATCCCAGAAGTTGAACAGTATGCCAATCAATTAGAATGGAGGGAAAACACATTAATAGATCAAGATAGTACATAGGTTTCAGTTGACAATGTATTGATAGATTTAGATAGGAGGCTTGATAAAGGCTTATTTGTACAGATGCCTAGAGAAACTCCATCTCAAAGGCAGTCATAGGAACACAGTGGATAGACTTCGAAGCAAGTAGGGCCATCAAGCCAACCAGGATCATCAGGACAGCCATAATCATTAGAAAAAGCAGAGCCATAAAAAAATTAGGAGCTTTCAAAACAACAAAAAGAATATGAAAAAATTGAAATCTTAGAGGAG
The DNA here is from genome assembly GCA_000404065.3 of Pinus taeda. NCBI lineage: Eukaryota > Viridiplantae > Streptophyta > Pinopsida > Pinales > Pinaceae > Pinus > Pinus taeda. The sequence continues at coordinate 22,847 of APFE030288108.1, read as the reverse complement.
CTTTCTCAGCAACAACAAATCATGAGCAGTCCTCCTATTTTGTAGACTCCTCTCAATGAGGAAAGAAACCTTAAAAGAGACAAAGAGGAGGCCACTCCTTCTAGTAGGCCTATTGATAAAAATTTTGCTAAGAGGGAAAGGTTAAACCCATATGCAAAACAAGAATACACTGAGGAAACAACAGGCAACACAGTGGCAGAAAAGACAGAAAGTGGACACACTATCCCTTCAGGAGGTTCGTCGTCCACCTCACAGTTCTAGGTATTAGAAAGGCAATAGAGAACAGAGGTATCTTCCTTAAGGGATCCTTCTCGTCAGAGTCAGGATATCAAGGAAAATTATAAAGGGATGAAAGCAAGGAATGAGAAACTGAAGCTTCAAACCTATGCTCATTATCTCAGAATGGCTCCTACCAACCAGACAAGGCTAATGTCAGCCTTTGATATAAGGGAAGGCAAGATGTAGATGAGCTTTCTCAAGCCAATTATGCAGCAACCAATATCAATGGTTGACTATTTAAAAACTAATTTTGAAGTTTTGGAAAATGACATTCATCCTATTTATCAAATTGAGCTACATAAACAAATAGGTGAAATGGTCTACTCTACATTGACCAACAAAGCAATCACAGCTCATCATTTATATAACTCACTTCATAACACATCTTCATAGCTTCAATTAGAAAAGGCCTCTTCTCGGACCAAAGACACCAGAATAAAGTCATCATAGGACTTGATCATAAAGCTGGGACATTATCCCAAGGATGTTAAAGCAGCAAAGCAATTAATAAGAAATACAAATGATGATATAGCTACACTGAAGAAGGAGCTTAAGATCCCTCCTCTTCACCATCCTCAAACTGCTAACAGGCACATTAACCAGTTCAGGGATAACAATAGAAAGAACAAATGAATTGGTTAATGCTATGGAGAAAATGAGTATCCAAGCCACAAAACTGAAGAAGATCAGAGAACAAGTAATAAGTTTAGAAACCAAATGCAAACTTGCTCAAATTCAGTACAAGGAAGAGGCCCAGAAGAATCAAGGGATGGTAGACAGGATCAAAGCCCTTGAAAGAAACTTAAAATTACAAGAGCCGTTAGGAGATATGAAGGATATTATGTGGACCAATATCATTGATTCCATTAACGATATTTGGCCTTCCATTTAGGTTATTTTTGAACAAAATGAATTAGTCAAAACAACCATGGAAGCCATACAAAAAACAATAGAAGAACTCAAAGAAAACCCTGAGGAAGCAAATGAGTTGATATACTTTTTGAACGGTAGAAATAGGTACCACCTGGATGAACTAGAAATTCAAGACATAATAGCAACTATTATTGAGATAAAAAAGGTTCTTACTAAAAGGAACTTGATGCTTAATTTGGAGAAAAGGTGTCAAAGCATTCAAGAAGACATCAACAGTTTCATCCTGAGAGAAAAATGACTTCTAATTCCTCTGGTCACACATGAAAAATTAATGACATAGTAAGATTACATCGAAAGACAGAATAGACAGGGCAAGAGCCAAGGTAGTTCTTTAGGAGTAAAAGCATTACCTACAGGAAAGGTACTTTATGGTGGCTTGGAGAATCTGTTCTACATAGAACATGAAGTCAAGCACTTGTTCACTAGCAAACCCAATTTTTCCAAATATACAGAAGCTGATGAAGTCTACAAGAAAATGATTAGAATAAAATTACCAGAAAGTGAATGATGGACTAGTATGGAAAATGTACTATAATTTACTATAGTAAATCTAGATGGTAAAACTACCAGGTGAAAGTAGCTAATATAGGATGAATCAACAGAGATAAAGAGTATCAGTAGGTCAAAGATAAGAGTGAATCCAGCACATAACTACCAAAGCAACTACAAGATCCAAATTTGAATTCCAGCAGCCAACCCATTCACAAATGTACGGACAGCAAGCAAATAGATTTCCATCTATCTCTCTCTTCATGTTGAAGATATTTTTTGTTTCCTAGATTAATTCTCATATAGTTATCAAATATTTCGAATCAAATTTTGTATAAATACTTCACAAATTGAATTAATTAGGGTGGATGAAAAAGCATTTATGGACACATTTTGTTTTAAGCTAAGGAGCTAATGTACTCAAGACTAGATTGGTTTACTAGATTATGAAATAAAGGTGAGGACATTTCACTCAATTCTTGTGCACAATTGGAACAAATAAGTATCATTTTCTCATGTTTTAAATAATGTATTTTTTTTATGTTATGAAATATTCATGTGTGTTTCATATAAAATATTAAAGGAAAACAAGGAATGATATCATCAGAATTAGCTGAAGTGCTCTCTATTTTTACTATTTGCTTTATTCATGTTTTCTACTAAACTACCTTAGTCCGGGGATTCTTAATGGCCCCCTTACTTCTGTAGTTTATCCCCCCTTTGGCCCATAGTACATGATTCTTCATTTCCCTTTGCTACTAGCCATCCTTCCTTTCTTTCCCAATCTTGGTTAAGGATTTGTCATTGCCCTTAGCCCTGCTTAGGAATTTCCATTCATTGAGACCTGCAAATTTTCTCTTATTGTGCTAACCTGCCCTGTGAAATCTTACCTCAGTGATAGATCGAGTCCAGTTAAACCTTTCTTGATTGAATCTGTGGCCTAATGACCTAAATTTTTTCTCTACCCATTTGTTTTCTTAATTCCACCACCCAATCAAAACGAGAAACCTTGAACATTAAGAACTAGCCTGAAATCTTATTCAAACATGGTTAAATTATAAAGAGAGAACCCCCTCTGGACTTAGGTTGGCTAGAACCTGAGTCGAAAATATTGGGTTGTGGTTACCTTGGGCCATCTTTCTTTAATAACTTCCAAGGAAAAGCCTGAGTGTTAACAAGCAGGATTTTATAAGCTTGAAGTAGAAAATAGTTGTTCTTCAGCTTCCTGTAAGGTATTCTCTATCCATTCCAACCAATTTTCATATTTTTCTATCTCAAACCTTGAGGTATGGATGTAGGGACTAGTTTTGTTTTCTACTCTGAGGTTTGAAATATCACCCCAAGGGTCATAAGACCCCGTAAAACTCAGGATGAATCTTATTTCTTTAAGAAGTTTGTCTGCTTCTTCACATGCTGTCATAGTATTGCATACAAATGGGATCACATGCGTCTTTACGTGAAGTTGTGGTTTCTTATTAGCCACCAAAAAATGAATGTCATCAAAATTTAACATTTGTCTGATGCATTCCAGGGTAAAAATTCTCATGGGGAGGTAGTTGGGGAGTTTGTATGGTGCCAATTCACATCCATAAACTCTGATTTCTCTGTAGTTTTGGTATAAATACCAATCTCTAGTCTTGGCCTATTCTATTAGATGTAAAATACTTTTGATATGTTCATTGATTCTGGGTTGTATATAAATGTTAAGGATGTTCATGACTGGGTGAACAAAATCCTCAATGAACTGCTTGTAAGAGAATTCCTATCACTCTTTCATGAGCAATGAAGTCCAAAAAATCATTTGCTTCTAGTTTCCCTCGTCATCTAGCTTCTACATTGCAAAATCAAACTTGTCTGCTTGATAATAAAGGAACATGTAGATTAAAATGGAACTGTAATTAAACACCTACTATGTGGAAAATTTCAAAAATTGTGCATGAGTGCTACCAACCAAGAATTGACTCGAATTGAATACAATAGATGGTTTATTGTTTGTGGAAAATATGGAGAGAAAACCTTAAATGGCCTCATCTACCCATTGATCATAATTATAACCGAAACATATATGAAATTATAGATATAATTTGTTTATCTTAATTAGGGAAGATAGATGAAGGAAAGGGAGGATTCTTATTAATTAATTAGGCTTTTGAAGGAAAGAAAATCTCAAACATTTCGGCTCTAGTAGCAAAATCAAGCTTTTGATAAAGCTGGGCGAGAGCTTCTAAGGAGAAAGGGGCACTATTTTCCACAGGGGGAGATACCATCATTTGGTCTATAGACTGGGAAGTAATTGTAAACAAGATGTCACCAGATGGGGCCATGATAGCTCTTCGGGAAGGGACATAAGAGGCTTGAAATTTTTTGGTGAATCTAGGGGCTTATAAGGTTAGAGGGAAGGTATAATGGGGAATATTTGAATCCTAAAGTCCAATTTGATCAGTTTTGTCTGCATAATTGTCTTCTAGCCAATACTAAAGCTCTAGAAACTCATAGTCAAATGAGGTTTCAGTAATCTGATAATCCCTGTTGGCTAGAGGAATGTGATCTAAATCTATGGAGGGAGGGATCAAAGGATTAACACGTTTATCCTGGGTTTAGCTATTTGGAGGCATGATTGTATCAATGAAAAATTACAGTGAGAGAAAGGAAGGCATACCAGGAATCATTTTAGGTTGAATGAATTGTTAGGGGAAGAGAGACAGAGTGCTAACAATTTCGATTTGGTTCAGGTCAAGGAAATGCTTTGAAAATGGTCATTGCGTAAAAGTTGTGAATTATAGAGAATGAGTAATTAAAGGGAGAAAGGAGATGTTTCGAAATATTGTTAAAGGGAGAGAGGTGAAATCTGTTGGAGGTGGCGTGGGACTGTTAAGTTTGAATGATTACTTGGGAAGGTGAAATGAATGTCGAACGGTTATTTTTCCTAGAGAGCAATTAATTGGATAACGGCTAGGCAACATGGCACAATATGAGTGGTGGAGGTGATGAAGTGGGGACCCAGTAAAGTGGATTAGGGGGAGGTGGTTTCAGAGGGGGTATAGGGAGGTAAGTAGTATCGATCGGAGGGGGTGCGAAATTCAGAGAGGGCAGCATTGAGGGATGAGCCCCGATAGGAGAAACCACCTTTTTATCCCCCCCCCCCCTCCCTGCCCCCGCCCCATAGTAAAGGTAGGATGGAGATGGGGGGGTCGAAAGTGAATGAGGGTTGTGGATCGTGAGGGATGGATGATCCCAATGCTCTGACAGCGGCATCGATTAACTGTATATGTCAAAATAAATTTTTCCATATGTGCCTTTATTTGTTTGCTTGCTTTTGAACTTAAAATAAAGGTGAAATATGAAATATATGAAAGCACTTTACCCGTTTGTGCCTATTTTCTTTTTGCATTGTCACTAAAACGTAGGATAAAGAGACATAGGCATATATTTATAAAACCAACTATTTTACATATCTTTAACTTAACTAACTTTTTTATTCTATCTAAGGGGTGCACTTAGACTACATAACCCACATTATTCCTTTTATGAAAAAATGAAAAACTACCTAAATCCTATCACTTATTTCATTTATTTATTTAGATTAATCAATTGAATCAATGTCATTTTCTACCTGACTACTGATTTAGCAAGATTAAACTCTTTGGAAAATATTTATTCTCTAGTCTAATTTATGGAAATTTAAACATGTTTAACCATGATTATACTATATGATTAAATAAATAACTAGTCATCGTGGCATTTTGAACAAGCTACACACAAACTTTATTTATTAATGATGAAGAAAACTATTTATCAGTAGTAGCATTTAGACTTGCAACACTTTCAATATTATTTCTTTTTTTTTCTTTTGATGGGGTTTTATCTTTTATTCTTTTCAATATTTTTGTTTCTTTCCTCTTTTTTTTTTTTTATTTATACCCTTTTTTCATTTTTTACTTTGTTTTTCTTTAGTTTGGAAATCATTTGCTAATTGGCAATTATTTAGAATATAATATTCCTCAGATAAAATACTCAATCACCTTGAGATCCTATAAATTATACGACCCTAACATTCTGATCACAAATTCGAAGATAAATGAATTGAGGAATTTTCATTAACAAGTTGATTTGAAGAGTTGTCTTCATGCAAGTGAAGAGATGATGAGGGCTGGGAAGAGTACTCGAAGATTTGATTGTTTTCATTTGCATCATGGATACTCTCACCAAATTGTGCCATTTGAGAGGTTAAATAATCAGATGTTGGACTTGAATAACATGGAGTAGCCTCATCACAAGTAGATGCATCATAGATGGTAGAGTAGAAGGGTTAGTGAGATGAAGAAGAACTTTCGATATGCACATCTTCTTTTCCTGAATTGGATTCTGGATCTAAAGTAAAATCTTCATGAGAAACCAAATGATCAACCGATGCACCTTGGCATTCGTGACCGCATACATTAATAAAGTCATCATCATTATAACAATTGTCACTTGATGTTATGGATTTATTGAAATAACTATGTACATTTGATTCACTACCGAGATTAGTAAATTGAAAATCACCCAAGAATGGAAGTGCATCATCTTCGCATGGAGTATTTTTGAAAATAGAAGAAATATTGAAAGCATCTTCACCTCCCCACTCATATGCCTATGTAATGCGACTTTGTTGTATCTGATTGGAATTTTAACCAATAATGCAAAAATCAAGAGAGTGTGAAACACCGATTGGTGGAATAGATTGATCAAGGAGATCATAGCACATAGATTCATGACATGTAGATGATAGAGGATCACAAAAATCTAGACCATATTGGAGGCTAGAGTTATGAATGATAACATCATGCTGTGAAATGGGGAAGTTAGTCTTCCCCCTGGGCTTCGTGAGCCATTTTGAGATTTGCTCCATTGAATATGATTCATGAAAAACTAAAGAAGAATGGGACGGTTAATTAAGAATTTGAGTTTTAGATTTCCCAGCTTCACAGTCACCACAATAGGCACCCAAATCGTGACTGGAAAAGGAGGAGGATAAGGAACAAAAGGAATAATAGGTTCCTCCTCTGAAATTAGAGGTTTCTTATGGCTCACAAGAGTTGGGGAAGTAGGGAAACCATGGGGTTCAGGTTCACCATGTAAAGAGAGAAGAAACATGCACTCAAATCATGTTTCAAGAAATCCCAATTCATATCTTCTTCACGAATTTCATAACAAAGGTGAGGAAAATCGATCAGAAAAATCCTCAATTGATTTTTTAGGCTTCATTCTTAAGATATTGATTCTTTTATAAACATATCGGTAATTATACCTATCAAAGGCTTGATGAAACTCCCTGAGGAAATGATGAAGGGAATGGATGAAAGAACGTGGTAAGGTATGACACCATTAATTAACACAACCTTCAGGGGTGAGGAAGAAAAGAACACAAGAAATATCTTCATCATTGATCTCATAAGATTCACAAAATGTTAGGTCCTTATAATACTAGTGATTACCCCATTACCATTGTAGTTGTATCCATTATTAATATTGTTGTGTCATTATCGTCCCCATATTGTTATCATTGTGCCCCATAGAATCCCTCTATTGTTAGCTTTGTGCCTTTATATTATTATTGTTAGGTCGGATAGGTTATATTGTGACTCCTTAGACTCCTATATACAAAAAGGAGGTTTTCTCAATTGAATCATCCAAGAATCATTCATTTGTGTAATGTAAAGGAGGTTGCCCCCTTGAAGAGGTTGAATTATAAGGCATTGATCTATCTTTTCTATCTTTTTGTGAGCTGGTTTCATAACGTTTGGTATAAGAGCTTTGGATTCTAGGGTTTCGTTGCTCCAAATAGGTCATCGTGGAATTTTCGCTATAAATTTATTTTTACAATGTTTCAGAAGTGAAAAACAAAACCCATTTGAGAAGAAATCACACTAAACCTTGGGTCCGAATTTCAGAGCTTTTAGCACTATATTTGCGGAAATATAATCTGAGGAAGTTGGTCCTTTTGCAGACTCCTGAATTACATTCCAAACAGGTGACCTGGGGAAAATTGTCATAACTTTCTCTCTATGCATTGGATTGAAATTTCGTAAGAAGGTATAGAAAGAGGATGGATATTAGTTTCTTGTATATATTTTATAGAGCCAAAGGTCGAAACAGTGATAGGTGGGATGTCGTACAAGTTCGCTCTACTGAACTAGTCTATAATCAGGTCACTGTGCGAGATTTGGCATAACGCTTCCCTGGAGAATCCAATTTGGATCAGATTGATGGAATTGGAAATAGAATGCAGAGGGCTACTACAGGTCATAATTTTATAACTCGATGATATGAAATTACAGAGATACATCAAATTCAATATCAAGATCCTACAAAGCGAACAAAGGTGTGTAGTTTTTTTTTTTAATTTTGCATAAGCTTTGTTTGAAACACTATTTTGAAGGAATTTAAAGGGCATAGTAAAGAATTATTATTGGTAATTAATGCCCCAAGGGAATAAAATGAAAACACCTAGTAAGAAACCTGAAATCTCTAGCATGACTCATGAAGAAGAGGAAGAAATGCAACATGATATATTAAAATTATGAGACCAAGTGCAACAAGTGTCACATGCACAAAAAGTAACAGAATCTAAGATGGATGGTTTAAAGAAAGATGTAGAAGCTAATATGGATGGTTTCAAGAAAGGGGTGGAAGCTAGTATGGATTGTTTAAAGAAAGGCGTAGAAGCTAAGATGGAAGATTTGAAGATAGATTTGAAGATAGGCATGGAAGATTTGAAGACAAATTTGACAAAGTTTCTACAAGAAATTCTTACTAATGGTGAAAGGGTAGTAAAGGAAACTCATGATGAAAACAAAAGAAATGTTAATCATTATTTTATAAACTCTCATGTTTGATTGAAGACCCACCATATTCCAAAAATCGATATGAGGAAGTTTGATGGCAAGGATCTGTTGATGCCTCGAAAATCTCTGCAACAACATTGGGGGATAACCACCCAGTCCGGACCTTAGTACAACTCCTTTTCCATTTGGGATGGTGGCTCCGACTGGATATAACGGGACCAATTTCCCGATAATGAATAAAAGGGATGGATGAATGATGAATAGTTTTCTTTAATGATAGGCGACTAGCTTATTCTATTGACAAAAATAAGAAAACTAATACTAATCCTGGGAACAACTTATTCATTTGAGATGCAACGTTTAATAATCCTTATCTATCTAACAGGCATATAGATGACTCTATAAAATAAACAGAGATATTCAATCATTTAAAGATTACTTCACGTGAATAGTCAAACGAAGCGATTAACACAAATTACTGCATTCATCATTTATATCATCGATATATATATATGATTGAAATAAAAGCATGCTATAAACAGCCAATAGTGGGATGCATAAAGGATGCTGTTAAAACACACACACACACACACACACACACACACAGATATATATATATATAT
>APFE030288104.1:0-18981 GCA_000404065.3 Pinus taeda | reverse complement strand
TTAGGGTGGTATTTATAAACAAAATATCGGAAAGACATCATTACAAATGACCTTGACAGGTCTACTTAGAACTCTTCAAAAATCTAAATGCTGCTAGCATTAAATGCAAGTAAATCTTTTTGGCTGCACTGGGGGCAGCTGGATCGGAACAGGTGACGAGGTGGCCCTTGGGGACCAGATGCGGTGCTGCTGGAGTGATTGTGCTTTGGGGATTGCAGTTCGGCTCTGGTGTGAATTGAATGTGCAATAATTATGATTTGAGAGCTTCAAGTAGCTTCGCCCTCTTTCTATGAATCTGTTGGAAGATATTAAATGTTCTCCTGCTTCGGGCCGCTGCTCAAAATATTCGCTGATACACTTTGCCACTACATTGATGGCTCCTGCCGTCGACTGATACTCTTTGACACGCTTGATGCCTGCTGATTTGATCTGATACACTTTAAACTCTGTGATTGATCTGCTGCTGTCTTTAAACCGGATCCTTTTGGCACGATCGGGCGATTTTCGGGATTTTTCGGCGCGTAATGGGCTCAGAAATCAGAAGATTCCCTGAAGATTCCTCTAAATGGCCTATTTCCCGTAGCGATTCGCGCATCAGAAACTGCCTCGGTTTCTTGATCTGGAGCTCCGAAGTGCGATTTTTCTTCCTGCGCTAAGTTTTCGGCTTTCTGGCTGCTGACGTAAGCATGGCGTCGGCTGTACGGCGGATGACGTCAGTTGTGGGTCCTTGGTACAGAGCGACGTGGTGAGATACTGGAGGTAATGTGGTGAATAGACTCCGATGTGATATCACGATATCGCGTCGGCAGGGAACGGGGGGTAATTGGGTTGGACACTTGGGGGCTTGCGACTGCCGATCAACGATATCGAATATCGCATCGACGGAGACAAAGGGACGAATGAATTGGACACTCGGCGCTTGCAATCGCCGATATCGCGATATCGCATCGGCGGGGAACGGACAGGCGATAACTTTCATGAAGATGAGAGTGCGAGGTTGCGATGCGATACGGCTTTGAAGAGGAAAGAGCAAGTAAATGTTGTGAAGGACATTTGAGGTTTCGGAAGGGGTCCAATTACCTCTGAGGGATTTTGTACTTTGGAAGGAGTCCATTGTATCTGGAAGGTGGTTTTGGAGGTTAGGGGTTCTTGCTGAGTTTTAGATAAACTGAGCAATTCCTAGGAGTTCTTATGGTTATTTTTCAACCAGGGGGAGGGATATTACATAGGAGGATTTTACTTAATATTAATAAGGGGATGGGAAGAATAGGGAGCTAAATAATAATGTTAGTGGTTAATATGGAGATGGTAAGAAAGCGCTAAGTTCAGGAGAGCTTAGGCTGTTACAAAGGGATAGGACCATACTTTAGGAAAAAATATGGAACAACTTTGAATAAACCAGATCTTTACTCAAGCCAGTGTTATGAAGATGATGGAACTTAAGAGGTGTCAAGCAGATCTTGACCTCTTTTGGGGAAATTAGTTAATGATTGAGGAGAACAGAGAAGGGGAGTCAGTTATACCTCTTTTGAGCTTTTTGCACACAAATCCTTGTTGATTATGTTCTGCATGATATGACACCTGAAAACCTAGAACTGGTCAGCAATTCAACAACCTCAGAACGACCTACCCAGCCTACTTGCCTAGCATTTTTTCTTCTTTTGTTTGGGGGTGCACTTAGACTTGCAAACCCGTCATTCATTTTTCTTTTGATGCTTTCCTGTCTACATACTACCCTTATTTCTTCCGGAGCCCAGATTAAGCTGTTGGGCTCCTCTGCTTCTCTACCTATCTAAGAATCTGCCAAGATTAAACTGTTTGGATAGATTTACAATCTCTATATTCTAAAACAGGAAATTTAAACCTAGGGAGACCAAGATTAAACTGTTTGGACCTCCCTTTAACTAAAAATAGCGATACCGGGATAACTTTACAAAATTTGAAGGCAATTGGATGAACTTGAAGTATCCTTCTTCACTTGGAGACTGTTTGAGCAAATATGGAGCATTGTAGCAAGCAAAGTACGACATATTTGGTCTGAGAAATGCCAATCATGAAAAATGAATAACCTGCGGCAGCAGGAAGCTAACAGGTAGAAGCTATTAAAAAGATACATGATGGGCTTATGAGATTGACCCTTTACAATAATCCAAAAAATACATTATATACATTTCATGTGAATATGTCAAGGGAAGGATAACAAACAAAATTATCAATACATTAGAGGAAGACACAATTTCTTTGTATATGTCTCATTGAAATAAATAATTGATGGATTTTATTTTTCATGTAAATAATATTTCATGTGGGCAAGAATAAAATATTGTTTAGGATTCCACTCTATGTAACAAAGTTGGAAACCATTACAATAATATACTCAATATGAATTCAACATGTCACTTGTAAGAATTGAAACATTGTAGGAAATATAACAATCATTCCTCCCAACTATCTAAAAAAAATCATATATTTTTATATTTTTATTTTAATACTAAATTGAATTTAGTTGGACTAGTTTACATGTTGGATATTATTATTTGTTCAATAATTTGATAGGATGTTATTTAGATTTTATAGAACATGATTGAGTTAAGATCATATGACTCTCTTATCAAATTATTGTAAGGTTTGATGAGTTTGGATTTTTTTTAGAGTAAAACTTTATACTTTATTTCCATTTTCAATTTTTCTATATTTTATATATGAACTTTGAACTAAATTAAAAATTAATCTCCAAATAAACCAACTAATTTCTATTTAATTAATACACATTAACGCAAGCTTTTAACCAATAAAGGAATTCCATTGAATAAAAAGAAACACTAAATTTTTCCATAATACAAAATAAAATTTTGCTCTTTTGCAAAGAAGTGGTTTCAAGTTGGTTTCTTCTGAGAATTTATCTTTTAGAAATGTCATTCAAAGTGCAATTTTTAAGTATTTAGATGTGTTTTTTTATAATTGGTATTCACCTTTTTGGCATTGGTCAGAAAATTATAATTGTTGGACATGTGTTCTCTAGCCCATTGGAAAACTTTCACTGTAGTGGATGTAAGTAAAATATTCACAAAAAAAACAACTATTTTGTAGATTTAGACTTGGACTGTCTATCTAACTTGTCCCAACGGAGTTTGACTTGGGAGTAACTTGGAGATATTATCAACTATGATCTCAACTAACCTAATCTATTTTTTTAAGGATGATTAAGATAAAGATGATGTATTCTGAATAAAATGCAATGAAAATAGCATTGCAGGATTGGCCTAAAAACACAAAAAAGAAAAGAGAAGTGACATATGCCAATTTTTTTCCCTCAAAGTCCCTCGCAGAGCCCCTTCTTGAATATGTTTTTTTCCAAACAAACAAATTTGTGAATGGTCTTATCTTCAAAACCTCAAACACCCATGATGCATTGCTTCTACAACAACAGAAAGGGCGAGGAGGGAAAGTTGGGCATCCCTGAACACTATGCTATTAGCCCAAATCCAGAGAAGCCTTTACTCAAACAAATGCTTACTTCTTCACTCAATGCTGAAGTGATTGTATTTCTATCTATTATCGTATAAAAGTGTGTAGCAGGGATATTGTAAAATTCCCAAAGTGTTCAAACCTTGAACACCCATCATTCATTGCTTTTGCCGCAAGAGAAAGGGCGACGAGGGGAGGTTGGGCATACCTGACCACCTTCTTATTAGCCCAAATCCATAGAAGCTTTTACTCGAGAAATTCTTACTTCTTCCCTCAACGCTGGAGTGCTTGTATAATTATTCATTATTGTATAAAACTATGTAGCAGCGATATTGTAAAATTCCCAAAGCATTTAGGAAATTTCAAGGCACAGCACAAGTAACAGAGAATCCAGAATAGTAGACTCGACTCTCAAACCCACTTTTATTGCAACAGACTCTCAAACCCACTTTTATTGCAACAGTCATCTTCCCGCCTTTTCTGTGAACTTTGATGTAATTTCTGAGTCGAAAAGCTTTTTCTAGCATCTATAAAACTTTTGTTCAGTACCATAATCTGAAACGGAAATCAATATTCTGTTCAATATTGGTTTCTCTGAGCTGCACCCAAACTAATAGAATAATAAAATTGCTTGACATCAAATTTGATAGATTGAAATAATAGATATCGCCTGACATCAATTTGATGGATTAAATGCAGAAGTCCAGAGACAGAGTGCACAAGCCTGGAGTAAATAAATAAATAAATAAATATATATATATATATATATATATATATATATATATATATATATATATATATATATATATATAATTGAAACTTCCAATTTTCTTACATGCCCGTCATTTTGACGCTTTCATAAATAATTAGCCAATTAACAATTATTTTGAAATAAGCTGTATTTTAGGTCTAAAATGGCCAAAAACGGGTAAACTGGCATCAATTTTAACCCTTGCCTCCCATGACCTGTGTAATACCATGCATAAAATGCTGAAAATAACCAATATGCCAATGGGCCATAAATGTTCGGCGGTTGTATATGCCCGCTGAACATTACCCCTGCCTCCCATGACTTGTGTAATACCATGCATAAAACGTTGAAAAGAACCAGTTTGCCAATGGGCCATAAATGTTTGGCGGTTGTATATGCCTGCTGGACATTTATGGCCCATAAGCAGGGTGGTTATTTGTTGCCTACATAAAACACATGTTAATCTGGTCAAACTCGCCTGCTACCAGACCTTCAAGTACTTCTACATGTAACATTAATTACATGTAATATCACAACTATTATTAAAGCCGTAGTCTCACGACACTGCTTTTTTGCCCTGAAAGTGAGAGAAATTTGGGCCATATTTTGAAAAAAAACCGGTAGGGCTTTTTGTAAATCCGAATAAACACTTTCAAATTTCATAATTTTAGGTGTCCTAGAAGTTTCTGATGACACTGAATCTATTTCCACCATCAAAAACTTGATTCAAACATTGTCTCTACAAAAAAATTTGAAATAACAATTCCTTTCCATAAACGAAGTCGTCTACCTGAGGCGGAGGAATTCTTGAGACAGCCAAAAGTGGCCGGAATCTAGGCAAAAAAATTCAATTTTTTTATAGAAGCAGTGTTTGAATCGTGTTTTTGATTGTGGAAATGGATTCAACACCAACAAAACGTCTAAAACACCTAAAATTTTGAAGTTTAACAATTATAACTTGAATTTACAAAAATCTTTGCCAATTTTTTTCTAAATATAACTAAAATTTCCATAACTTCCGCTTTCAACAACTCCTCCGTATCGTTAAACTACGGCTTCGTAAACTCCGTGTGCTCCGTTATTAAAATACGGTATTAATGAATCAATGAATTACCTGTGTAATACCCAGCATAAAATAATCGGGTGGCACGTAAAATAATCGGGTCAAACTTGCGTGCCACCGGACCTCAATTACTTCTACCTAAAACATTAATTACATGTAATATCACAAGTATTATAAAAACACGGAATTAAATGAATCAATGAATGTGTTGGGATTTGAGCTCTGCACAAATGATACCTGCATTGATTTCTATGCATATTCGCATAACTAGAGGAGCAGCAGTATCCAATGCATTATGCTACAAGCATATTCTTCCCATAATTCAACACCAATTCAACATTATATTACATTATAGAATGTATAGTTGCTTGGAAGTCAAAATAGAAAAGCATATTCTTTTTATTCTTCCACTTAAATTTAAATTTTAGATTACAGTTTACGATGTCCAATTGTTTGTTTGGTATATGTTATAAATGTTTGGGTTATAGTTTTGTTTTGTCATTAGGGTTTGGAGTTTGGTTATTCTTTGTGATTAGGTTTTGGAGTTTTGGTTAAATAGAATTTGGATATATTAGTCATTATTTCTTTGGTATATGTTATAAATGTTTGGGTTATGGTTTTATTTTGTCATTAGCGTTTGGAGTTGGTTGGAGTTGGTTATTTATTGTGCTTAGGTCTTGGAGTTTTGGTAAAATTGGGATATATTAGTTATTATTTTTATGGTGATGGTAAAAAACATTAAATGAAGATTTTTTTAAGGATTACTATATATAGATGTTATGAAGTTTATTTTGGGAGATTTTCTGTAACTATTTCCAAGTGGTGAGAAGAATGAAGAATGACTGTTAGAGGAAGAAACTTTGGAAATTGTAGGTTCAATCATTAGAGATATTGGATATAATATAGGGGATTTACCTCATAATTTTATTAGAGAGTCAAATGATATCAACATAAAGGAATCTAATGGTTTGCACAGAACTGGGTTATGGATGAATTCAATCATATACTTACTCTCATATGACTTAGAGGAAGCAATTCATGATTATAATTGGTCTCACAACTCCATCCAACTTAATGACGAGGGAAATCTTGTGATTGGAACGAAATTGTCTTAAACTGCATCAAGAAGAAAACTTATATTTACACTAGGTTGGGAATTTTATTGGAAGACACCTTTCAGGAAATTCAATGCGCGACATTTCACCGTGGAGAAATTGAACATTACGAGAGAGACTAGGCTTAGGTGGCTTGGAGAAGCACAAGAGGAACTAGAAACATTTCAAATGCAAAATTGAAGAGACCAATTGGTTATGGTTAAAGGGATCAATCTCCATAAAATTATGGACATGGAGGACATAACTATTGATTTTTAGTGATTTCCTTAACTGATAATTACTTCCAATGATTCTTAAACAAATTCATCTTATACTGCATTCATCATTAAGAAATTATACAAGAAAATCATCAACAATAAAATAATAATGATAGTAGAGACAGTCAAACACAAGAGACACAAAATTTATCCTTGAAAAACCCCAAACCAGGGGAAAGGCCCAACAATTTTTTTTTAGAGAAGTTTTTCCAATTCAACAAGAAATGCATTTGAATATTTTAGTCAAGGTAAAGCGAAATTGACCAGTAATCAAACCCAAGTCAAACCTAGTCAACCAAAGATAAAATTTGCCCTCCTGAAATTACACTCTTCTGAAATTTCAGCCTTCCGCCTCAAAGAGTTCATCCTTCTTTCAAGCCTTAGACCATGCCTTAAATTCATCCTTCTTCAAGCCTTAAATTCATCCTTATTATTCCTTAGATAACTCCAATGTGTGAACATAAGTGATCCAAATTGGATGCCCAAATGGAGAGGACAAATGCCACTATATAGTTGTTGAATGAGCCAAATTGATATGTCGCTTCACTGACGACGAATTGAAGCTGACCTTACATTTTGGAGGCCAAATTCACAATTTGAAAATTAATTTTTTCTTCTTATGAAGCCGACTTGGAATCCACATATATATTTATCTTTTCCTTTTAGTTTGGAGAGCTAAGACAATTGATGAGACCGACCATAGGTACAAAAATCCCAACACTCCCTCTTAGCTAGGGAGGTATTCATAACGACTTTATCAAATGTTCTCTTATTGAAAATTTCTCTATTCCAAGAAAAAGTTGAATCAAATCAACTATGTTAATGAATCCATCCACTACATGTGGAAAGCATCCCCATATCAACATCAAATAAATGAACTAGCTACCCACTAGTCCTAGTGTCACCAACTTAACACGCCGTCACTTAGAGACATGTCATGAACCCCACCTCACTCAAGGTGAACCTGGGGCCCAATTACCATTCCCACATGTCATCACAAGACATTGAATGTTAAATACATTCCCAATGCTAAGACACACAAGCTCAACCCCCTAGCCAAACCCCATGGAAATATGGTCAAAATACATGATCGAGGGAGCAATCTAGGCCTTGATTCTTAATGATGCAATCTCCCCAACCAAACTCCATGGCTTCCAGGTCAAACCCCATGATCAAGGGAGCAATCCAGGCTTGGATGCTTAATTAGGCAATCTCCCCAGCCAAACTTCATGGCTTCCAAGTCAAACCCCATGACTAAGGGAGCAATCCAAGCTTGAATTCTTAATGAGCCGATATCCCTAGCCAAATTCCATGACTTCTAAGTCAAACCCCATGACTAAGGGAGAAATCCATGCTTTGATGTTTATTAGGCCAATCTCCCCAATCATAAACGTTGGTTTCTTGATCAAACTGTTGATTTTTCCTAGTACTTCAAAATTAGGTCGATGTCTAATTGCGAACATAAGCACATTAAAATACACATAACTCCAAGCACTTTACATAAAAGAAATGTAACAACAGTGAATCAACAATTTGCACAAGAATCTTAAAGACCTAAAACTTGTTTATATTACAAATTTAATACAACAAACATAGGGCTCCTTTACCAAGGATCTTAGCTAGGCTTACAATTATCCCTAACACAAGGAAGAATTAGGGCTTGAAGTCAACAACTTATGATCCTCAATCTACCCAAACAACAAGATACAAATTCAATGACTTACTTGTTATAAGTGACCAATACTTACATCCCTTTCTATCCTCTTGATCTTGGTGTACCTGACAAGTCTTTTTGCCACCCTTTCCCACAAAGATCTTTCTTCTCCAATGTCTCTACACTCAGTTACACATAAGGACTTTGCTCCTTCAAAATCTCTTGCATACTCAGCTTCAAAAAATCTTCCTCCTCACAGTGAATTTGCCTCTTCAATTGATCCAGGTCTGGGTGTGACGAAGGACCCTTCCAAGACCTTTTACTTTCGTGATGTGTTAAATTGCATTTTAAAAAGACCATAAATGAATACATGTGCATGCTAGAAAGAATAGAAACATGACAATCATCAACGCATGAAAAAATAAGCCGTTAATAACGGAGTTCGTCCAAGAGGGACTACGTCTCCAGGCCCCAGTGTCAATATGGTGTAGGCCGCTGCATTAAGTGTTGTCAATAGTGATGATGTACATAAAAGGTGATACAACTATCATACAAGGAAAATGCCCTCCTGTAGGAGTGGCTGCAAGAGATGTTCCAGTACAGGAACTCTCAATAAAAAAACCTCCTATCAGTATCACACACAAACTCATGTATGATGAGCATCCTGCCAACATGGCATAAAAGGGATCTCAATGAAAAACATGCATGACGACAACATGAGTATCCCATCAACATACAACAAAGGGATCTCAAAACATAACATGGCAAATCATGACAACAAGTACATCACATAGACGATTCCCCATCACATCAAGAAGGAATCATGAAAACAAGTAATAAACAAGATCCCTCATCAGCATCAAACAAGGATCTGTGTAGCACGATGCATAGCAAAAGTACATGAACACACTGCATATACCTCACAACCAAGGGCCATCTAAAGAAATGGATGTCAAACTACTGAAGCTTCTTGGACCATCGATCTCACAGCATCAATCGCATGGAAATGGTTGCTCGCACATGAATGCTGACACCTGCATTCCACTTAGAAACGCGGTTGAAGAATAGAATGATAAAATGAGAAATCTGAATGCACCATCAGATTTGTGGCGTCGAATAGTGCAAAATCGACTGTCAAATTTCTGAATTCTGAGAAGTTGAGAATCTGGGCTCAAGGAATCTTTTAGATTCCTCAAATATTTTGCTCCATGGGTGGACTGGAAATTTGCAACTCAAAAGGTGAATCTGACCTCGCCATTGCGATCCCTGTGGAAAACCATGAAAAATGACTATAAACTTGACTATCTTCTGAGATGGAGAAAAATTACCTCCTCGGGAAAATTTCAAGGATCATGGTTCTACTCCCTGCCTCTGCAACAATCATGGTTCCACCTACATACTAAAAAAAGGCTTAAAAATGAAGAACTCTCATGGAGAAACGGATAGCACCATTGCATTCGTGGCATCGAGAAGTGTTGAAACCATATAAAATTTGTCAAATTCTGAAAAGGTGAAATTGCGCCCCTCCTACAAAATTCTGCCTCGAATTGTGTGCCCTACCTTTTCTTCCTTGAGCGCACTAAGAAAATGCATTTAAATAAAATATGGCAGGAAGATTTCTCAATGAGGCGATTATATGGGTTGGTTAAGGCGCTTGGTTTAGTAGGGAGGGGTCGGGCGGTCAAACCTCACATCCTCCTTTTTTTACACAAAAAAAAATCGTTTTTCTTAACAAACCAAACAAAACTTTATTTTGATTTTAATGTTTTGGCTGGGGCGGGCCAGCCTTGGGCAGCCCGCCCACCATACCCACCTTCCCCGGCTGGTCACACTTCATGTATGTTTGTTTTTAATGTTGAATGGGTTGGGTCCGCACCCCAAGGGCCGCCCCACCCAAATCTCGTTCTTGTGTTGGTTTCAATAGTCCGTGGGAGGGGCTGGGGTTGTGGCCCGCCCCTCCACCAATGTTTGTTATTTGATGGTACAAGTTGGGGTGGCGGGGTTGGTGTCCCACTACCCCTTTTTTTATATATATATTTTTGTTAATAAAACAAACCATGCATTTTTTTGAAATTCCGTTTTTAAGCCATAGGAGTCTTTTTAACTAGGCCACAATTATGCCTGAAATCTCGCTAGAGTTGGCTGGAATTTAGTGGCTGAGATCTATCCAAATTGTGGCCTCCTTAAGCCTGCCGAGTTAGCAAAAAGTCAACCCAACTTTGACTGCTTCTAACTTCCTCATCTGGACTCGGATTGACGAACCGTTCACACCACCCCGATTAGGACGACGAGATCTACACTCTAGTCCTGGTTTGAGCATAATCCAAACACTTTGATTTTTTCAGCTTTCTTGAGTCCTCTTTGTCCTATGTGTGTCTCTGAAGTCACTTGGATCAATTCTCCCCGCTAAGGAGCTTTTGGTCCTCCAAAAGCATGAAAAGTAATCTGCAACTTCGATGTACCTTGTCTACATCACAAGCATCCTGAAAGGTCTCGCTTCCATCTCCTTCACCTTTGTTCTTTGGAACCTTAAGTGATGAGCCAACACCTGTAACCTCAGTAACCTGTAGTACATTGTTTTTGAAAATTACATGCTTGAGTTTCATGACCAACTGATGACCCAAACGTCCCACACTTGCCACAAGTTTATAACACATACTCGATGGTCAAGTTTACAACAAGATGGATGCAAAACCCTAGCTATGAAAATAAGGCCAACACATCATTGTTGCTTCAAAAAATGATGGAAAACACGTCACCACTGCAACACATGATTTACAACAATAAGGCCAAACACTGTTTTGCTTTGACAAGTGATGGGAACACGACATCACTTTCATAGTTCAACATGCAACACAAAATAAGACTGGACATCATTGTTGTTGAACAAGTGATGGAAAACACATCATCATTTTTACATTTTAAAATGCAACAAATGATTCAAAAAAGCACGACCATGAAATGACAAAATGTCTAGAAACCATTTTTCACTTATCAATGTGAATGAGTCGTCTCCTTGTGGCAGTTTTGCTTATCGAACAACTGCTTCACCTGGTTCATGCACCGACACTTTGTCTTTAAGGCACTGCTCTGGATGGAGCCTCCAAAAAGTGGCTCTTTGATGGCCACTTCTGTCGCAATGTTTGCAATACATCTTCTTTCTCCATATTTGCTTAACCTGTTTCTTTACATGCTGAGAGGGTCTTTCATGCCTCATCCTTTTGTGTGTTGCCATTCTTTTCCAACACTTAGAAAATGTATGGTTATGTAATCCACAAAAGGTACATATTTTCTGATGCCATGTTTTATGTTCATAATAACAACATGATTATAATCGAAATGATCATTCAAATGTCGAGAGTGGTTATACCTTTCCTTACCATATTTGGTGTAAGTATGGTGATGAGAGCTTGCCTCAGCTCTTTTCCTACGATCGAAACTGCCATGGGATGATGGGGATGTTTTCCCATCATTCTCTTTCCTCGACGATTTTGACAATGTCTCGGGAGCATATGACACCTTCGAGCATTCTCCTTTGGTGTATCTCGAACTTGCGAATTGAGGTCTCAACATAACCTCAAATGGTTGAGTTATGTCTTGGTTATTAACACCAAGTTCTTTTTCCTTCTCATGCCTCGTCTTGGTAAGGAGCCTCATGTTTGTCCCTGTAATTGGGATCTCCACATCTCCAACATAAATCATACTATGTGATGATGAAACCGAAAGGAAATCAACATCTTTACCTCCTCTATTGATTTGGAAAGAAATGATGAGGGTTGCTCATCATCTGTTGTTGGTGGTTCGCTAACTGTTGCGGCGAATTCCCCAACTTCCTTTCTGACATACCCAAGTCCTATTCGACATGGTAATTCTTCTACTTTGATGGGGTTGACAATGCCTTGGCCATTAACGTCCAAGCCTTTTCCTTCATATTCCATTCTCTTCAATAGTTTGGAGCCAATTCCTGTGGTATGATTTTCAAAAACAGAGAAATCATCACCAGGACACATACATGAATTTGGAGAACTACTTTTTACCTCACATGGGTCCTACTGCAGCTTTTCCAAGTCCTCTTCCTTAGCTTATAGTTGTCGTAGAAAACTCTACTTTTCCTCCTTCTCTTCATGTAGACACATCTTCAGTTCGACGTTCTCTATTTGAAATTATGTTTGTTTTTCTTCAGTTCTTCCATGGCCTCTCCTGTGGCCTACAACTAAAGTTGCAATCGCTCCTTTTCCTCTGTCTCTTTATTCAGATTTTCACACATCATTTCCACCCTTTTGGAAATTTTGAGCATGGTCTCGTACATCGCTTTTTCATCCTCTATCGCTGCACGTTCCATTGTTCACACTGCAATTCACATCCACGCAAAGATCGCTCTGATACCACTTGATCTAGGTTCGGGTGTGACGAAGGACCCTTCCAAGACCTTTCACTTTCGTGATGTGTTAAATTTCACTTTTAAAAGAATATAAATGAATACGTGTGCATGCTGTAAAGAAGAGGAACATGACAATCATCAACACATGAAAACATAAGTCGTTGATAATGGAGTTCGTCCAGGAGGGACTATGTCTTTGGGCCCCGGTGTTAAGATGGTGTAGGCCACTGCATTAATTGCTTTCAATAGTGATGATGTACATAAGAGGTTATGTCGCTATCATACAAGGAAAATGCCCTTATGCAGGAGTGGCTCCAAGAGATGTTCCACTATAGGAACTCTCAGTCAAGAAACTCCTATCAGTATGACAGAAACTCATGCATGATGAGCAACCCGCCAACATGGATAAAAGGGATCTCAATGCAAAACATGCATGACGACAACATGAGTATGCTATCAACATACAAAAAAGGGATCTCAAAACATAACATGGAGAATCATGACAACAAGTACATCACATAGTCGATTCCCCATCACATCAAGCAGGAATCATGAAAACAAGCAATAAACAAGATCCCTCATCAACATGAAACAAGGATCTGTACAGCACGATGCATAGCAAAAGAAATACATGAACACACTGCATATACCTCACAAACAAAGGCCATCTGAAGAAGCGGATGTAAAACTGCTGAAGCTTCTCGGACCATTGATCTCACAACATCAATCGCATGGAAATGGTTGCTCACACATGAACGCTGACACCTACATTCCACTTAGAAAAGTGGCTGAAGAATAGAATGAGAAAATGAGAAATCTGAATGCACCATCAGATTTGTGGCATCGAATAGTGCAAAATCAACTGTCAAATTTCTGAATTTTGAGAAGTTGAGAATCTGGGCTCAAGGAATCTTTTAGATTCCCCCTAGATTCCTCAAATATTCTACCCCATGGGTGGAGTGGAAATCTGCAACTCAAAAGGTAAGTCTGACCTTGCCATTGTGATCCCTGCGGAAAATCATGAAAAACGACTATAAACTTGACCATATTTTGACATAGAGAAAAATTACCTCCTCAGGAAAATTTCAAGGATCGTGGTTCCTTTCCCTGTTTCTGCAGCAATCATGGTTCCACCTGCATATTGAAAAATGGCTGAAAAATGCAGAACTTTGATGGAGAAATAGAAAGTGCCATTGCGTTCGTGGCATTGAGAAGTGTTGAAACCATATAAAAATTTTCAAATTTTGACAAAGTGAAATTTTGCCCCTCCTCCAAAATTCTGCCTTGAACTACGTGCCCTGCCTTTTTTCCCTGAGCGCATTAAAAAACAGCATTTAAATAAAATATGGTGGGAAAATTTCTCAATGAGGTGGTTAGTTGGGTTGGTTAAGTCAATTGGTTTATTAAGGAGGAGGTCGGGCGGTCAAACCCTGCCTCCTCCCTTTTTTACACAAAAAATTCATTTTTTTTAACAAACCAAACAAAACTTTATTTTAAATTCAATGTTTTGGTTGGGTCGGGCCCGCCTTGGGTGGCCCACCCACTGTACCCACCTTTCCCGGCTGGTCACACTTCATGTATGTTTGTTTTTTATGTTGAATGAGTTGGGTCCGCGCCCCAAGGGTCGGCCCAACCAAATCTCGCTCATGTCTTGGTTTCAATACTCCATGGGAGGGACCAGGGGTCGTGGCTCGCCCCTCCACCAATGTTTATTATTTGATGGTACAAGTTGGGGTGGCGGGGTTGGTGGCCTGCCACCCCTTTATATATATATATTTTTTTGTTAATAAAACAAACCATGCATTTTTTTGAAATTCCATTTTTAAGCCGTAGGAGTATTTTTAACTAGGCCACAATTTCACCTGGAATCTGGCCGGAGTTGGCCAGAATCCGGTGGTTAGGTTCTGTCCAAATTGTGGCCTCCTTAAGCCTGCCCAGTCAGCAAAAAGTCAACCCAAATTTGATTGTTTCTAACTTCCTCATCTGGACTCGAATTGATGAACCGTTTGCACCGCCGCGATCAGGACGATGAGATCTACGCTTTAGTCCTAGTTCGAGCATAATATAAACACTTTGATTTTTGAGCTTTTCCGAGTCCTCTTTGTCCTATGTGTGTCTCTGGAGCCACCTAGATCATCAATGTCATTGCACAATAAGCCCAAACGTGTTGGAAACAATGTTAATACTAAGAGGATGGGGGTGAATCAATATTAAGGCTAATTTTACTTTTCTGCCAATTTGTATTCACATTCAAACTTGGAAACCATCCATATAATCATCAACAACATATCATATGACAAGAATATAAAATCAACACATAAATGCATACACCATGAGCAACACGACATATGAAACAAAGGATTTAACATGGAAACCCTCCGAGAGAAAAAACCATAAAATCTTGTTTTTATTTGATGTAAATATGAGCACCTACTCTATTACATCAATGTTTGTTTGTGAGACACCACTCACAAGAAACACCAATTCCCTTAGATTGTTTGCTAGCACCCACTAGTAGGAAGCACCAAATCTCTACTTCTGCAGACACCTGATTAGTTTACCAGAAGCACCAATTTCATGGATTTGTTGCAAGCACCAACTTTCATCTCCTTGTATTTCTGCAAGCACCAACCTTTAGGGGGTACCAACACCCAAGCTCTACCCAGACATCCATTGATACGAAAGCACCAACTTCTTGTATGCAGGCTCCAACGCACACTCAATAAGGAACTTACTACTCACTGTATTTGGCATCCACTATGTCTGTTTTCAACCCTACCTTCATCCACTTGGCTCTCAGTTCTCCTCTGCATTCAACCCTCTATTCTCTTTTGCATTCGACCCTCTGTTCTGCTCAACAACGCTCACTCATTCTCAACCCTTTTTGCATCACTCTATCCAATCTGCTCACTCTATAGCATCATACATTCAACTCAAGACCCTCATCTCTTAGGAGCATAGACTCAGTTGTCGACCTCTTCTTTCCATAGGCTCTCTCGTTCTGTCATAGTAACATCGACACTCTTGGCCTCTCTCCTTAGTAGCACTCACCAATAGAGCTCTCCACTAAACTCTCTCGACTATGATACATTCCCCCCAATTGCACAACTACAATCCTTGGTTTTGTTCCACTATTGAATAGGGAACGATGCAATATTCGTTATCGTTCATGCTTCCCAACTGCACACTCCTACATGGCTTCCCATACTTCATAGGATAGGTCTTCCTGATCATTTTCATAACTACAACAAGGTTCTCCATTGTGTTGTTGCATCAAAATTACTTGGCCATTGCAACAACATTAAACACTAAGAATGGGCTTATGATAATTTCTCCACACTAAGAATTAATTCTTAGTCAAAATTGTATGCTTTATCAAGCGATCCAAATGGATCCTAGAAAACCCTCTAAGTCTTCAAACATTCAAAACTATCGTAAAAGAAGAACCTGCTAAAAAGTCGGATTACATTATCGGGAGGCAAAAACATGAAGAAATAGTGGAAAAATAGAGTATCAACGGGTTAACACTACTTTTCATGAGAGCTGTTGGATCTGGCTGATCAACGGTCCATATTCGATCGACAAATCGCAATTGGTAGTGGTAGGCGAAGGATATCGGAGCACACCATATGGAACTTGCAATAGCGATCAACGGAGTCAACGAGGACCGTTGATCAAGCATGTAGATCGATGGCCCAAGTTGTATCGCAGTATTGCTATCAGCAAATACAAAGGAGCACTTACAACGGCCCGGAGTATGTGCGATATGCAATTGCGATCAATCACATCGCAATATCATGTCGGAACATTACAATGGAGCAAGTCCAATATACATATGCTTGCGACAATCGAACTCGATGGAGTTATAGATGATATTCTATATATTTTGAAATTCGGAAAGCGGCAATTTCCTTTGTATTTCGTATTTCCGCCAAATGAATGGATTACGAAGGACATGCGCCCGATGCGATATTACGGACCCGATGGAACTTATAGATATGATATTATAATATTTCAAGTCTATCCAAAGCCATTTTTCTGGGTTTTTCAATGTTTAATGTATTTCTTTTATACAAAGGAAACAAGCTGGATTTTGGGAGGACCGAAGGCGGTAAGAGGTTTTGGCCGAGCTCTACCTGAGTCCATACATCGGTTGCCAAGTGTCCAGGCTAAGGAGAGAGAAAACCACCCTTATTGGGTAGTCAACCCCCGTACGAAAGGGAAGGCCGAAATGAACCGCAACCATTAGATCGAGATCTCCCAAATCAACGATGGAGATGCGATGCGATTATACAAGCGGACCCGATAGGAGTTATAAGGAAGATTCATAATGTTTTAAGTACAATAAACGGCAATTTGGCAATTTTTCACAGTTTTTAGTGTATTTCTCTATGAACACAGAGAATGTTGTTTCCAGGGTTTTCAAAGGCTCGATGACCCATTTTGTTACAAGAACAAGTGGCCACCATCCCTGAAAGCGTTTAGCAATGATTGCTAACGCTCAAAGGGGGATATGAGCGGAAAAAGGTCGGGAAGCCAGAGAGCCCGAGAAGGTGAAATGAACAAACAACACCAATTGGCTTTAAAGCCACAGACGGAGAGCAAACAGGGACAGGCAGTACTGAGACAGAGCAACAGAGACAAAGAGTTAGTGAGGAGAGTCTGTGTACTCAGAAGAGACTTGGGGGATCCAAGTAAAGCCTTATTGTTTTGTATCTATTGTGTGGGGCTCAATTTGAGCTCACTGTTGTAAAAATCTGTTTTTGAAGACATAATAGAGAGGTCACCATTGAAGGCTAGCCCAGGAGACGTAGCCCAGGAGTGTTGAGTGAACTCCTTATTAAACTTGTTGTGTTTATGTGTGTTTTCTATTATGTTCTTTAACTGCTTACTTTTCCAAGTTGGACTTGCATAGTGGCTACCATCAAGTCAGAGTAGCAGAACAAGATGCATGAAAGACTGCTTTCAAAACAAAGCAAGGGCTATGTGAATGGCTAGTTATGGCTTTTGTCTTAACTAATGCTCCTGCCACTTTCATGAGAGTAATGAATGATGTACTCAGGCCTTTTATTGATGATTTTGTAATTGTATATTTAGATGACATTATTGTTTTCAGTAAAACATGGGAAGAACATTTAAAGCATGTAAAACAAACTCTAGATGTTTTAAAAAGAGAAATATCTATGTTAAGTTATCAAAATATGAATATGGTAAAAACATCTTTGAATTATTTGGGTCATATTGTAGGGGGTGGTGAATTGAACATAGATCCCTCTAAGGTTGAAGTCATTGTGAACTGGCCTAAACCAAAATTTGCTACAAAAGTTAGGAGCTTCCTAGGAGTAGCACAATATTGGAGAAAGTTTATTGCTAACTCTTCCTTGATTACAACTCCCTTACATGCTTTAACAGGATTGAACAAGGTGTTTTAGTGGGGAGGCAAACAACAGAAATCCTTCGACACCTTGAAAGAAAAGATTAGTACAACACCAGTACTAGCATTGCCAGATCTTCAAAGACCATTTGAGATTGAAACAGATGCTAGTGACTATGCCATGGGAGCAGTTGTGAGGGCAACATGGTCAATACCATAATGTTATCATTCTGAGACATTTAATTCTGCAATAGTTAATTATCCCACATATGATAAAGAATTGTATGCATTAGTACAGAGTGTGAAAAAGTGGAAACATTACCTAATGGGAAAAGAAACAATTATACATACTAATCATCAACCACTTCAATATTTATACTCACAATCTAAATTGCAACAATCAAGACACTATAGGTGGATGGGTTTTGTACAACAGTGTCATCTTGTCATCAGATATAAGAAAGGCATACATAATACGGTTGCAAATATGTTATCCAGACCAATTATAAATGCATCTGCTATACTTAAGCATAACTCAGTATTGCATGAAAGCTACATTGAACAATATGCTTAAGATGTAGATTTTAAGGATGTATATGCAACTTTAAGTCATGGCAAACAAGTAGAAGAATTGGATTATCATATTAAGGACCAACCCTTATATCATTTTGGAAAGATATGCATTCCTCAAATTGAAAGAGTTAATATAATCCGAGAAGCACATACTTCTCTAATATCAGGTCATTTTGGTGTAAGTAAAACAATTGCACAGTTGCAAAGATTCTGCCATTGGCCAAGAATGCATGAAACAGTTTCTAGATATATTAAAGGGTGTGTTAGGACCCCACTATGTATCATTTTTGCTACATATTTTGATACCACTTTACCCTTATAACCATGAATCCCAGTATCATTTTC
>APFE030288103.1:12568-27141 GCA_000404065.3 Pinus taeda | reverse complement strand
CACTTGAAAGAACCAGTTATCTCTTATTATCTTTTGAATTTTCTAAAACTTCCAAAATAGAAAAGTTTTCTGGAAAATCAAACTTTATTACAGAAATATAAAGTGCATAATGCTCTTTTTCCATTAACAATAGTTTGTTCCTTCCATGCTAATTCTAATTATTTTCTTCCCAAAGCTAGTCATGCATTTACATCAATCACTATTTGGTTTATAAGGATAAAAACAAAGACATCTCCGTAGATCAGTTTTAAGTATGCTCATTTGTCGTAGGTGGAGCCTCTGCTGCTAGCAGGCGTTTATAGCCTCGACAGGGTTACTTGTTACCCAACAATGATCCAGTATCCTACTTTAACAAGTATACAATTTTCAAAGATAAATCCACATTCACACTTATTACTTTCATTTTCTTTTAATTCTTAAAGAACAATGTCTTGGTTTGGTGGCCAAATTTTGACAGTGCCATTCACTTGATTTATAACTTTACTGAACAAGTTGGCTCGTGATGAGACCCCTTGCCTTTTGACTACAACAATCTTGAGTCATTGCCCTGTTTTGGTATGCAGCTTGGTAATGTCAGCTAGTTATAATCTTTATGATCATGATAAGCTGGCTCTTGATGAGAACTCTTATTCTTTAAGTTTATAGTGCATAGATGGATTACTCTTTGAAACTTGTAATTCCCTAAGTGGGGAGGAAGTCATTGGTTCCTTAAGAATAGCTCTGGATGACAATTATAGAGTTTTTGAAGACAGATTTTCTACAGAGAACCTTCGTTTTTTTATTGGTGCTTTTTAGACCGATATAAAACAAATTCCCACTAAAGGTTGTTTTTAATCAAAATTTGTAAGGTTGAAACTAGTAAAATTTTCAGGCTTGTAGCACTTAACTATATTTTTCAATAATAATGATTAATTTTCCAAATCAGTTCCATTTATAGAAGCGAAAGAACAAAATTTACAAGAGACACTAATATTTTTCGTGAAATCCAAAAGTAACCATTTACAACCTGTTTTATTATCAAAATAAAATAATAATTTACAAAAATAGAAGAGGTCATCTTCTATGGAAAGTATTTTTTAAGGATCTACCCATTAATAGGTAAAGATTCTCTTTTCCCTGCTAAACTTACAACATGAAAGTCGATGGACCTATGATTTCAACAATTTGGAATGGTCCAAGCCACATCCGTTGGAATTTAGAATGTTTGCCTTTTTCTTCGGGAGCCTTATCCCATTTCAATACTAAATATCCAATTTGAAAATCCTTCTTGGATACCATGTTTGAATCGAAAGAAGCCTTTACTAATGCTTAATGATGTGCATGGGTAATTTTGGCTTGTTCTCATTGCTCTTCTAGCTTAAGGATTTGCAATTGTCTTAGTTGCAAAGATGAAGAAGGTGTTTCTTCAATAAATTGAACTAAGGCTAAAGAAGGAATTGTTAGGTGAGTTGGGAGAACTTCTTATTTCCCATAAACTAAATTAAAGGGAGAAGTGCCAATGGAAGCCTTTTGAGTTATTCGATCTGCCCAAAGAGCATACATCAAAGATTTGAGCCAATTTCTATGATTCTGATCAATAGTTTGCTTAATGATTCTGATTAAGTTTTTGTTTGTTGATTTAGCCAACCCGTTCCCTTGTGGGTAAGAATTTGCAGAATACTTAAGTTTAAGACCTCATTTAAGTGCAAATTCAGTCATAGCATTGCCAAAAAAATATGATGCATTATCAAACATTAAAGCAGAAGGTAAGCCAAACCTGGTAATTATGAACTGATCTATGAAATCGATGATATGTTCAGCATTAGCTGTCTTGAGAGGAAATTCTTCTACCCATTTAGTAAAATAATCTGTAGCTGTAAGGATGTACCTATGCTGTTTAGAAGAGTGAGGAATGATCTCACCTATTATATCCAATCCCCATTGCTCAAATGGTTGGTCAATATTAACTGGTTGCAATGGAAATGATGGTTTCTTCTGTCTTCCAGCAACAGTTTGACAAACTTGACATTTCCTTACATAGCTATGTGCATTTTTAAATAAAGTAGGCCAATAGTATCCCGTGCGCAAAATTTTGTGTGTTGTTGTATCTCCTGCGTAATGTCTACCAACTGGTCCATCATGGAGTTCCTTCAACACTTTTTTAGCCTTAGATTTATTAAGACATCGAAGAAGAATAGAATCATAATTCATCCTAAAAAGTACATTGTTTACAAGTTGATATTGCTTAGCTTTCAATATTAGGGCTCTTTTCTTTGTATGATTCAGATTTGAAGGAGCATATCCATTTTTTAAATAAAACATGATATCATCATATCTCGATTCGATATCATTTAGGCTTACCTCATACATTTGTACCTCTTGATTGGGAGATGGTATTTCTGATATAAGCGATGCTCGAGCCAACATTCTGCAAAAGCCTTGACCTTTTACAATATTTGTTGGCTTGATCCTAGCGTCGTATTCTTGTAGGGCAGTGACCCAATTTACTCTCTTTTCTCCCACATCTTTCTGTACCAAGAGACTTCTTACCACTGAAAATGGCACTATTATCTTTGTATGGGTCTTAAGAAGAAAGGGTATAAAGTGTTTGATTGCTTTGAAAATAGCATAAGCTTGTTTCTCAATGTCAAAATAATTTAATTCAGCCCCTTGCAAATTTGAACTAAAGAAGGCAATTGGGGCTTCCACTTTGTCTTGATTGATTTGCGTGAGTATTGTAGCATATGACTTCTCAGAGGCAAATGTATACAAAATGAAAGGATCGGAAAAATATGGAGTCACTAGGGATGGGGCATTAACAATCACTTGCTTAATCAGATTGAACGCTTCATATTCTGCCTCACCCCATTTAAAGAGTGAATTTTTCTTGATCATTGCTTGTAATGGTGACATAATTCTTGAGAAGTCTAGGGCATTTAACAAAATTAATTTCACCAAGGAAGGATTGCATTGCTTTCCTATTATGTGGTAAGGATATTTCAGAAATTTCCTTAATCCTATCTGGGTTAATATGGATTCCAGATTTAGACAGTATAAATCCAAGAAGCTTTCCTTCACTTAATGCAAAAAATGTCTTTTTTTGGATTAAGTGAAATCCCATACCTTTGACAACGTTGAAAGATCTGCTTTAAATCTCTGAGGTGATTACTACATTTTTTAGAATATACTGTTATGTCATCTAAGTAAATCATCACTGATTTGTTTACTAATCCCTTAAATGCAATATCCATGGCTCTTTAAAATGTGGCGCCAACGTTAATCAGCCCAAAAGGCATCTTTTGCTATGCATATGTACCCCATTTGGTTTTGAATGTGGTTTTTAGCTGATCATCCGGAAGGACTAAGACTTGGTTGTAGTCGAAGAAACCATCTAAAAAGGACATCAATTCTGATCCCGCAACTGCTTATAATATTTGTTCCATAGGAGGCAGGGGAAAATTATCCTTTTGGCAGGCTTTGTTAAGATTTCGAAAGTCAATACAAATTCGAATGTCTCCGTTTTTATTTCTGACTGGAACCAGATTGGAAACCCATCTAGAATGTTGAACGGAAAAAATAATTTTGGCTTTCAACAATTTATTGAGCTCAGACTTAATCTAACTCTTTAGATTAGGATGGATCTTCCTTAGCATTTTCTGGACTGGTCTTTCATCAGCTATCATCGGGATAGTATGCTGAATGATTGAAGTGTCATAAGTCTTAAGGTCATCATAATTCCAGGAAAAGACATTTTTATACTGCTCCAGGAGTTGAACAAAGGCTAATTTTTCTTTTGGGGCTAGACCAAGACCTAAGTTGATATTCCGCGGCTTAGTATCCGTTCCTAGATTTACTAATTCATATTTCAGAGTTGAACTCTGAAGTTTTGAATTGGTAGACCTTTTGAATTTATCTTTTAAATCGTATAGGTCTTCTAACTTGACTACAGATTTTGGTATGGCATTATTGGTGCTCTCTTGTTGTAACTGCTTGTCATGTTCATCCTCGTCAATCATTTGATTACTGTAATATTCTTCTGAAGTCAGGAAACTTACAATATCAGGGTCATCGTAAAAAATTCTCCGGTTGGTAACATTATTAGGGATGAAGGGCCTAAAGATCAATTCAATTGAGAATCTGTCTGGGCTATACTCTTCTAAGGGAATGAGCTTGTAAGCTACATTAGCCAGGAGGTCAGCGCTAACATTTTGGAGTCTGGGGATGGATGAAATATTGAATGCTATAAAATGTGCAATCATATCTTGTACTAAATATTGATAATGCTTTAAGTGACCTGATAGACAATGTATAGTATTTCGTACCTGTTTAATAACAATCTCAGAATCTCCAAAGACTTGTAGATACTTGATGTCCATTCCGATTGCTTTGTACAACCCTTGCACTAAATCTTTGTATTCTGCAGTGTTGTTTGTACAATCGAACTCGAGTCTACAGGTTAGCATAGTTTTATTCCCTTCTGGACTAATTAATACACATTCTGCTCCTGCTCCATCAATAGACTTAGAACAGTCAAAAAATAATTTCCAAAACAAAGAGTTATTTATACGACTATCTACAAAGTTTGAGAAAATATTTCTATTTGAGACAAAACATAATGTTCTAAATAAGGCAAAGTATAAGCATTAAAATTTCCTAAGAAAGAGTCAACAGAATATTTCCCAATTATATTGTTGCTGTACGCTATAGGTTCATTTTCTCCTTCCAGTTCCGTCACTATGTATTTTTGGTGTCTTTCTCACTCAACCTTTATTTGATTTGGTTTACCATTGTAAGGGAGTCACATATGTGACCAGTCGGTGGCAAAGTATCCATGAAGCTTTTCAGACCAATCCCTGCTAAGAATTAAACCATAAAATTCAGGAATGTCTACAACTAAAATATCAATGACTTGACATACCTTTGGATTCGATGAGAGCCTTATGGTCGCTTGATTTAGTTCACCAATTACTTCAACTTGCGACCAATCCAGTTGAACTATGCGTACTGCAGATTTTTGAGGTTGGATGTTTAACTTTGAACAAATTGTTTTAGGCAAAATATTAGATGAAGCACCTGAATCTACCAAACAATTATGCAAATTTTTATTGAAAATTTCGAAAGTAAGGAGGAATGGAGGAGTATGGGATTTTGACATACCTCTAATTAAAGCAATATCATTTGGGTCAAATTTATTTGCCATACTAGTTGGAGGTCTTCCCATTTCATGAGAAGCTTGCGACATTATAGCGGCAAGAAGAAGTGCAACGGGTACTGCATGCAGCTCTTTCAAAAGTAGTTTCTGTTGATGCTTTAACTTACTCAGTTCATGAAAAGTAATGTTGGCCCTAGTATTCTTCATGTATTCAACAATATTATACTCCATCTCATCGGAAACGATCAATGTTTTAGATGGAGTTGATGAGCCAAATTGGACTGGGTTTGTTTGAGTCGCTTTTGGTGATGATTTCTTACCTGCGACTTTATCCTTGGAAACCGAGCTTGCGTTCTTCTGTTTAGAACTGGGCTATGGAAGATCGAGTTGATTCTACATTTGGTACTGACTGGTGATGCCTCTTGATCCTCTTTGTCTGGAAGAATGAAGTCCCACATTCCCTGTAGTTCTAAAACCTCATCTTCATCAATAGGTTCTTCATTGGAAACTTCTTCTTCTTCTCCTTCAGATTCTGCATTTGTTATAGCATTGGGAGGCTTTGGATCAGTTGAAGGGTTTCTCCTAAAAGGCTTGTAGGGTTTCTTAGAAGAAGTCTCTGCTACTTGTTTTTTAATGTCAACCATTTCATTAGACATGGTTTTTAAAACTTTATGTAATCCTTCCAAATCAAATTGGTCCTTCAATTGTTTTTTCTTATGATCATCTCTAAAGGCAACCTTCTTAGATTTTTTTTCATCAATAGTGTTTTGCTTTTCTAAAGCTAAGATACGCTTTTCTACCGCTATTGCTTCCTTCATGTTTTCGGCCAATGTTGGCTTGGCGGCCCTATCAACAAATATTGCTATATTCGATGGTAAAGAAGATATGTACCATTCACTTCGAACTTCTTTGCTAGGCTTGGAAGCGGTAGGGATTTTGTTCAAGAGTTTGTTGAAACACGAGTTGAAATATTTTATAGGTTCTCTCGATTCGGTCTTAAGATTTGATAGATCATTGATCAATGTTGCCGTAGACCTATAATTGGAACTTTGTCAAGAATTGCTCTTGGAAAATGTTCCAACTAGTAATGGATCCTGATGGTAATGAAAAATACCAGGACCCAGCCGCTCCTTGTAAAGTATATGGAAAAAGTCTAACAACAATATCTTCTTCTGTAAATCCATTTAAATTTATTGATAACATAAAGTTATTTATGTGTTCTTCTGCTAGCATGCTTATTTCAGGATTAAACTTGGGCAACCATTTCTTAGGATGGGCCAGTAATTGACTCAAGGGTGCAGGCATTGCGACTGCCCCTGGATTGTTCCATGGGTTTTGAGCCATTATTGAAATATTAATAGAGGAAAGCGTAGATGAAGTTCCTTGTGGTTGGGACGAAGATGTCGAAGTTCCAATACTCTATTGAACAATGATATGAAGCGGAGGAATGGATGGTTGACTTTGCAAAAGAGAAGATGAAATGGATGATGATGATGAAAGAGTCTCACTATAAGACCCTTGAGGTGTCTTCCTTACTCTTTTCCTTTTAGGCAGAGGTAATTCGGTTGATTCAATACCAAGCTTTTCACTCTGTAATCTGGTAAGAGGATGAGAAGGAATATATTGTGAAGTCACACTACCTTAAGATAATTCAGATTTCTATGGTGATATGGAAAATCCTTGAAGTTTATGGATCAAAGACTAAACTTCAGGGGGTTCGGTAGTAGATTTATCTGAAATGTTCGGGTTTGCGGTAGTGGTTGTCGTTTTCTCAACTTCTCGCTTAAGGTTTAAAGATTCAGAATGTGATGGAGAAGTCGGGGGAGATGTTGAGGGCGATTTACTAGGAAAATGGGTTTTGGATTTAGATTTACTAGCCATTCACAGTTTGGGCCCTCCTTCTAGCACCAACTATGTTGAAATCAGGTCTACAACAAGGGGGATAACCACTTGGTCCGGGCCTTGAAAGCAACTCCTTTTTCATTTGGGATAGTGGCTCCGACTGGGGGTAATGGGACCAGTTTCCCAATTTGTTTGTGATGATGCTAAGGGATGATGTTTTCCTTCCTAAAAGTTTCTAAAGAGAATGATTTTAATCTAAATCTAATCTAACACATGCAATTTTATTCTAATGAATGGAAACATCTAATTCTAAAAACTATCCCAGGATTAACTCTTCACTTATGCGATCTAAAATAGTTTCCAACAACAATTGGTAATAAATATTATTCAATTGCTACGAGACAAGAATCCATTAAAAGTAAATTGTTTCATATAGGAAATTAGCTGAAACAATTATGATAAGCATATCACATAATAAGTTATTCATACCCTTAGCATAGAAAGAATAGTCACCACTGTAAAAAAGTGCAAAAATGATAACTAAACATTCAGGCCTTCATCTATAAACAACTGAAAATAACATATCACTTGACGCATAAGCAGAAACCATTAATAGATAAAAGTACCATTGATAATTAGTCCTACTCATGAGCTTCAGCAATATAGATTTATCTTCTCATAATTCAATATCTACTAAGAGTATAGAAGTGCATTTCAGTAGCAGACATTAAACACGGATATAAATAAATCTCGTTCCATTCATTTATCAAAACCTCCTCAGTGGGGCAAAAGTGCATGTTCTGAAGAACTTTTTTTGATAAATTTCTGGACCCTTCTCTAAATACATGAGAGGGGTTTAAATACTACTAACTAAAGACTAAAAATAGTTATTACAAAAATATAGGAGGAGGTTTAAATGACCATCCTCATCTAAAGCAAAAATAAATTGAAATTAAACTGAAAGTGTATCTAAAGATCAACTATGCATATGTTCTCACAAGTCGCAAGTATCCAACATCGGCTTCAGGAGTGTCGGTTGGCCAACCTCTGATTTTAATTGTCCTACGAAAATAGAATCAGCAAGCACTGGCGCTATCTTCTTGGTGAAATTTGTAAGGCACTTCAGAGTCATACATTCACTGTGTGGTTTCACCAAATATTGCCAGTAAGTGTCCCATTTTAACTTACTTAACTTTTTGTTTGACTCTGCCTTTTCTTCAGCTTCCTGTCTCTAACTCGTTTGTAGTTGCTACGTTTTTGGGAGAAATCCTAGAGCAATTTCGGATATTAGGTTGGCTCTGTGCAGATTTTCATTGACACAATCAATGATATTACTTGCTGCTGTCGCTACTTCTTCCGCTGCCTGTTCTGCTTTTTTGATCTGTGCATCCCATTTATTAAACAACATTTCTTTGTGGGATTCATTGATCTTGGGCAACCCTGCTGTCTTGCCTTCCTCTAATTCCTGCCAATTCAAATAGTCAGAAACTTTCTTTTAAATTAAATCATATTCAAGTCGCAAATCTATGACTTCACTTGTGATATTGTCACTCATTTCGCAGTGAGAGTTCCATTGCGATATTCTTTGGCAAAGCGTTTCTTGTTGTTGCAAGAGTTGATCATTCAGGGCAAGGGCTTCTGTGACAAATTCTGTGACTTTAGGTTCATCTTTGTGCATTTATAACGTGGCCTGCAAATGTTGTTCTTTTTCGGTTAGACTGCTTTGATAACGCAGCTGCATTTGCTGGAAGTCCTATTGTAACTTTACCAATTTTTCTTTTGCTTCCCGGCTAGCACTGGCTTGCTGTAACTGTTGTTGCAAAAATAGGATTTTATCCTCTCTATCTTTAAGCAATAGTTGAACTTCAGATGCTTTGTGAATAGTAGCAGAAGCATAAGCTCCTGCGATTTGGGATAATCTAGTCAGGTTCTTTGTCGGATCAGTGGTAGGGTCTTGCCAAAGGACATCCAGTGGCTTTGCTTCAGGTGAGAGCATGCTGTCTAGTTTTTGCTTCTTTCTCTATCTCTTGACCACAACTTTGTGCTGCGGATTGTAAAACACATCTAGACAAGGGATTTCCTCTATCTTCAGTATAATTTCAGATGACAGAGCTATGGGAATGTGCTCAATTTCTGGAGCATTGACAACTGTTTCAATCACCATTTCTGTGGTTGTTTGTTCTGGATTCTTTGGTGTCTCTACGTTTTGCTCCTCCATGTTGATCAATTCATTAAAGTTTTCCCATTCTTTCTCCAGCTCTGTTCTTAATAGATCTGTTGGCTGGATGAGGGGAGCGGGAATTTCCACCTGTTTTGGAGACAACACTTACTGCTCAGGATTCTCCTTGGATTGGGTAGTATCCCTAACTGATCCTTCACTCTTGTTGTGATCGCTCTCTGACCGTCTAGACCTTTTTGGCGATTCTCTTTCAGACTTAGATTTAGACTTGTCTTGCCCCGAGCTTCCACTCATGCTAATGCTAGGAGTGGGTTCCATCATTGGTCATTATAGTGGTGTTGGTGACCGCATCCAGTAGGCGTAGCCACTCAGATGAAAACTTATTGATATCAAGTTTTCCAAATAGCCTACATAACATTGCAACAACGAAACAATACAGAGAATAGAGGGAACCAGTGCTGTACATACCATTTTTGTCCTTATTTAACGACTCTTCCTTTGCTGACCAGCTTTTGGTGCATTCCACTAAATCTTCATTCTCCTTGGTGAATTTCTCCACAATCTGTTTGTTATAGCTAGCCTACGGCTCTGGAAAATGATACATCCATCTTAAATTTTGTGGGGTAAATGACCCTATAACTTCCTGGTTCTGTGTCTTGAATTACCTGTCTGTTATCTTAGCATGGTCTATTACCCATTTGACCATATTTGTATAGGGAAGTATTTTTGGCCTTGCTGCGATACGGTGCAAGAATGAGCATTCAAGCTCTGTAAGTGATGCTTCGGATGACCCGCGTCCATCTGCTATAGCCGTAACCTCCATGAATCTCGGTTTTTCTTCCTCTAATAGTCTATACATGCCTTCCAAAGTAGATATCCCTGCTTCTTTCGTACAGGTGGTGTCCGTGAATAATGGAGTCATCTTTGATTTTTTAGATACCAGAGCTTTTCCTTTCTTCCCCATCACGTTCTGCGCACTGCTCTGTGTATTTTTCTGTGTACCGCTCTTGTAAGTTCACAAGTAGAGAACTAAGACACAATAAGAAAGATAACGAATGATAGTAAATAATAAGGTGACGGGAAAGCTCTTAATTTTAAAATCACATCAAATATATCACCTTGCGTGAAATAACCCTTTTGCTCAGATCTAAATCATTTCTCATAGATAACCATCATTAAACCACTATGTTGACATTAATGCCCATAACTCAGTATCAGATGACGAGAAATATTTCATTGAACTGTGAGCCCTTTTGATCCACGATAAAGCGATTTTGCGATTTGCTTCATAATATCGCAGATCGTAATATCACTAATTCTTTTTCGTTAACAATCATTTGCTTCATTATGCGACTGCGAGATGTAATTTGCGAGATGCTTTATCGCATTTCTCAATATCGAGACGTTTTATCTTAGGTGGCACTGCGATATATGGGATCTGTGATATGCGATGAATCTATGTGGCTCGCGATCTTGCATCATCGCGTTTTCGCAATTCCGACAGTTTCTTTATATATGATGCCTTCTGTTACCGTTTTGCGATGTGATGTTCATCATTAAGAGAACGATTTTATTTGAGACTATTCATAATACTTAAGGCTTTGCGTTTGCAGATGTTTTTCCTAGCTTTTATGGTAACGTTGCAATTCTTTATAGGGAATATTTAATACTTAAATTTAAATGCGCACAAAGTGAGGAAAGATAAAAATCTTAAGTTTATGATAGTGTGTTTTATTAAAAGGGAATTCTAAGTGCTATTTTTTTTTTAGAAGGGTCCCTATTTATTTAGTGTTATTACTAATACTAAATAAAAAGGGGGGCTTGTCACTGGCCACAACAGAGTTGAAGGTTCCATCAGCCACTATTATTACACCAATCCATAGTCCAACAAGAAAAACACCAGAGATTGATCCATATCAACAAGAAATATATGACTACATTGAGTCTCTGGAGAGAAAATTTGCAAAAAAGGCATCTTGTTCTACAACCCATGACAAAGAAATCTTGTCTAACAGTCCACAAGAACCTCCAATTGTGAAAACTTTGAAACAAGAAGTATTTGAGTTGGAGACACTGAATAGACATCTAAAGAAGGAACATGAGGCATTAAGGGTGAAAAATGAAATTCAAAGAACCAAAATTGATAATGTTGTATCTAGGTTTCTGGTATGAAAAGAATAAGAAATTAAAGGAAATGAATAAGTCTATCAAAAGAAAGGTCATGAGTTTAAAATGCAGGATTTTGATGAAGAAGCCCAGAATGATAGTTGCCAGAAAGAAGGTAAAAAGGATAAACTTGAATGTTTTGGCCCAAGTTTTTTTGAGAAAGTGTAGTGACAAAGAAAGACTACCAATTTTAAATTTTTGCATGAGGACATGCAATGACCTCTGTGTGGGGGAATGTTGAGCCTCATAGTTGTTTCATTTTTGACACCTTTTTCACTCTTGATTTTTACCACCATAATCACTCCATGGGCATCAGATAACAAGTATAATGGCATGGCAGGTATACATTTGTCTTGTCTTTAATAAATTCATAATGTTCCTTATTATTAATCTAAAATTTGTTTTAGTTACCGAAACAGGGTGATTCTGCAGCTAACATCTGATTCTGTAGCTAAGCTCATGGTTTGCTAGGTTTTGGAAGACCAGATAGAGTGATAAATTTATGGGAAGGTGGATAAATATGTGTACAAGGATTTTCTCTTATCTACACGAACCAGATCAACGAAGGAAGCTTCCAGTCACATAGTCAAAGGAAAAGTCAGCC
The DNA here is from genome assembly GCA_000404065.3 of Pinus taeda. NCBI lineage: Eukaryota > Viridiplantae > Streptophyta > Pinopsida > Pinales > Pinaceae > Pinus > Pinus taeda. The sequence continues at coordinate 15,219 of APFE030288103.1, read as the reverse complement.
CTATTAGCTAGATCAGGTGAGCGAGAAACGATATGCGTGCCTCATGATTTGCTTTATCAAATAGAAAATCATGAGAAAATCTCATGATATTATCTTTTATGTTTAATTGTAGCATTCTATTATCAAAGTTTAAGCTCCGAACATTTATGATATTGGCGAATAAAAGACCTCGTAGCAGATAATTTACAATGACTTATGTTATGCGACAATGATAATTAAAAAATTTGTTTTCAATTCAATTACTTGATATCCTTCTTGTTTCAATGTGTGTCTGAGTGTTTATTTCAATTTGCAATCATCTACTTGTGGAGGCCCCCCTCAAGTAGTCAAGTTTTTCAATTTATTTGTTATTTTCTTCATTAGAATTTCCTCTTAACTTAGTTCATTAGTTGCTTTTTATTAAGTAGATGCATCTGTTGAAATGTTTTCTTTGAACTGATCTTAGATTTCGTAACATGATTTGAATGATAAATTCGGCATATGAATTGAATCTAGAAGTAGTGAAATTGATAAAATTTTGTACTTAGAATAGGATTTAGTTTTATAAAACAAAGGATTTATTTACAATTTGTATTCATAGTTGATTTATAAATTCAAGTGAGCGTGATTCTTTTCAAGCAAGGTTTTAATTTTTTTTTTTGTTTTATTTTTTTTAATTTATGCAAAGAGTGTGTTGTATTGATTCAAGTTTCTTACAAAACATAATGATAGATATGCAATAGAATTTGAAGAGTTTCATAAATTGAGTCTTATTAATTTTTTTGCAAGTGTGAGATTGATTGTCTAGATTAAGAGTTTGATTGTTTTCTTTGAGTTTTATTTCTTAGACATCATTTTCATAAGAATGTGCTCATCTTTCTTAGGATTAATCTCAATAATGAATTCAATAATATGCATTTAAATTTGAATAATTAAAGGCTTCTAGCACATTTATTGTGCTCACACTTTGCTAGTTTACTGATCCTAGTCGATAATTCATGTAACAATCTAAGACAATTAAATAGACAAACAATAGTTATCCTCCTTGGTTAGTGATATTTCAAAAGCTTAAAAAAAAATTAAGCTTATCTACTTAATGTCTAGCTATAATAATTCAATGACTCATATGACATGGGATAGGGAGGTTGTTTAATGTTTGGTGCTTCATGCTCCAAATTTCATTTCTATGAGTTTCTCTTCTAGTACTTATACTTCCAATCCCTCCATTCTTTCTAACTCTTATTAATTTCTTCGGATTGGATATGCCTCTATCAATTCATTCTATCCCCTTCCTAAATTGCACAATTATCTATATCCTCTATGGGATTTGGTCAGAATTTCTTTCTCCAAACTTCTTTGTCCATTTAGTCATCAAATCCCACAACTCAACTAATGTATGGGGCCCCTTCTATGATTTTTAAATTTGTTGACACATTTTCACAAATTTCTGATTGGTAAGGCCTTAACCATCCATAACTTAGTTTTTGGATCTGATATTTTGTATTTATATCATATAAGAGAATAAATTGACCTTCTATAAGCTCATGCTTATTTAATCAACTATCATGATATATTTTTTTTTCTACCTTTTATGGTGAATTATTTAAAATTACTATACCTTTTCTTCATCCTTTTTCTAGAACATTATTCCTTATTGACATTTTACTATCCATTGGAACATTATTTCCTTATTTAGTAACTATTTCCTTAGGCATGCTATTTTAGCAAACACTTTGAAAAATTTTAATAGAGCTCTATATAGTCAAAGAAAAACTTCCTACTTAAGAAATTTCTGGGTTATTCCATGTCTTTAATGATTTTCACTTTGTTTGGGTTCACTATTATACCTTCTTTTTACTATATGCCTTATTACTTTCCAAAATGGTTGCAAGAGTTGAAATGTTTTGGATTTAAAGAGACTCTTGTTTCTCCCTATTGGTTCAACACCATTTTCAAGTCTTCTACATAGTATTTTAGATAGCCAAATAGTGCCTAATAATCCATGTGTGTAACACCCCAATTTTTAACCCATAGATTTTGTAAATATGATGAATGACTAAGGGCCAAGAAGTATAATATGTAAAAATTATACATGGAAAATAATAAAAATACAATATATCATCAACTGCCAATAGATAAGGATAGAGTCATGGGGGGTTGTGATTCCATAAGAGGGGGGACCAAAAGGGGGTTTGAGAGGATCCCACCTACCCAGAGTCTTTGTTGGGTCCCTATAATACTAGTGATTACCCCATTACTATTGTACTTATACCCCTTATTAATATTGTTGTGCCCCTATTTCCCCCATTTTTTTATTACTGTGCCCCATAGACTCCCTCTATTTTTATTTTTGTGGCTTTATATTATTATTGTTAGGTCGGCTATATTATATTGTGACTCCTTAGACTCCTATATATAGAAAGGAGGTTTTGTCATTTGAAACATCCAAGAATTTTTTATTTATGTAATGTAAAGGAGGTTGCCCCCTCGAAGAGGCGGAATTCTAAGGCGTTGATATATCTTTTCTATCTTTTCTTGAGCTGGTTTCATAACATTTGGTATCAGAGCTTTGGATTCTAGGGTTTCGCTGCTCCAAACAGGTCATCGTGGAATTTTCGCTATAACTTTTTTTTCTGTGATGTTTCAGAATCGCAAAAAAAACCCATTTGAGA
>APFE030288103.1:325-12054 GCA_000404065.3 Pinus taeda | reverse complement strand
TATTGTGACTCCTTAGACTCCTATATATAGAAAGGAGGTTTTGTCATTTGAAACATCCAAGAATTGTTCATTTATGTAGTGTAAAGGAGGTTGCCCCCTCGAAGAGGCTGAATTCTAAGGCGTTGATCTATCTTTTCTATCTTTTCTTGAGCTGGTTTCATAACAGTCTTATGCCACCTTCATAAATATTTTTATTATTAACTAATTAACCCCTTTTGAATTAATATAATCCAATCACTGAATGCATGTAAAAGGTGGATGAGAGAGTCATCTCACCTAGTTATGATATCATGGGGTAAGTACAATATTTTCTTGGGAATTGTGAGAGTCGAACATGCATAGAAGGACAAGAAAAAGGGGAAAATTTTGAATGAGGTAAGAGAGATGATTTTGTAGGGGAAAGAGAGAATACAAATAGATTATTATTCTTAGAAAACGAGAAAACATAGGGGTGGGAAAACCAACTTTTGGAGATGGGAATTACAAAAAGAGCTTGGCTATCATTCTTGTTATGATATTTCATTCAAAATTATTGAAAATCCTATGTAAATGCTATCATGAGTATAACTAGAATTTATGGAGCTCCCAACTGAGAGATTATTGGTTAGTTTGTGCTAGATCCTTAGAGGGGATGGCAATTATTTGAGGGATTTCAATGCAGAAAAGTAAATCTCATCCCTTAGGTTGTATAAACTAATGGAGAAGTGTAATACCCCATATTATTAAATCAATAAATAATAATGATAATAATAAATAAATAAATAAAATAAAAAATAACAAAAGTGCGAATATTAATAAACAAATAACAAAGAAAAGATAATAATAGTAAATAAATAAAATAGTAAATAATAAAGTGAAATTATGAATGCCCATTAGGCATGGAATAGATGGTGATAGGGTGTTTTTTTAAGGCACTCCCTGGTGTAAAAGTCATCGGTGTGAAATTATGCAAGAAAAATCCAGTCTTGCTAAGGGCTGGTGTGGGTCAGGTTAGTTGCAATTCTCGAGTGATTTTGGTGGCTTAGATTATCCTGGGTCACAACTACTCAAGCCAAATTTTAGGCATGCTAGTCATCTCAAGGCTCACATAACCTAGAAAACAAATAAAAAAAGTGAAGTTCTGAATAAACAAATAAAAGAAACTATAAAAATAGTAAGAACAAAGTCAAGTTAATATAAAGTAAAATAACAAATAAGAAATAGCTAATTATGGAAAAAACAAGTTAAGGAACTTAAGGAAAAAGTAAAATTTACATGATGACATATGGATTGTGTGCATGAAAATTGTCTTTCCATTATTGGAACAAATTGTTCTATTTAATGGATTAGACGGAGGATGTGAGACATGATTTCTCGGAGAAGAATTATAGGATAGTAGGATTCATTGGCTAAAGTGCTTGAGGGCTTAGGCATGGCCAAATGTAGAAATACATAATGCATATAAGCCTAGAGTTGGGCAAAGAGTCGTCCCAAAATGTTGGTTGATGTCAACTAGGTTTGAATAACGCAATGGTTTTGAAATTTCAAGTAAGATCATTTTTTGTTCTATATGTAAATTCCTCATCTTTTGTAATTTTTGTAAGTTATATACTAAATAGTTGAAATATTCCTTATGTTGATGATTAATCACCTTAAGTTACGTAAGTAATTTGCATGTATTAAATTCAGGCCATTATAAGAAGAGAGCTAAATGATTGGAATTGCTATAAGAATCATGTTAGTTTGAATTTACTGGGTATTGGGATGCATGTATGGACAATTATAGATAACTATAGGATTTGGTTCATCGTTGTTGATTCAAAATCACAATTAAGGGGTGGTATTTTGTAGAGATAATTGGTGAAACAATCTCTATGGTTGGGTGGAATTTCTGATTTTTGCAATTGGCTATGTAATAATGTATTTAAAGCTAAGTTTTTGGTTGTTGTTCTTATTCGTAGTTTTAGTGTTATGACTGATGTTGTGTTTAGTTTGTTCTCTATATGTTTAAATGCTAATTTGCATACTTAAATCATTTGCATTCATTATTCAAATTATTGATAGTTGCATGATTCTATAGTTAATGTTACACACATATATTTTTTAGCAATGCGTTGATGGTGTTGGATTCCACCAACAATAGGGGTTCTCCTCAGTGTTAAGTCTCAATTAGACCTCACACCATTTGGAGTAGGAGCCCCATCCAGATAATAGGTCTAACTTACATAAGTTAGAGATTTTCCTTGGCCGCAATAAACAACATAAGAGAGTATTCACAGAATATTTGAAACAAGCAAGTTGACATTGTGAAGCGTACAATTGCAATGTATATAAGGTACTTTCACGGAAGAGAAGAGAGAAAGTGAGACTTTATAAGAAACATAATAGTACTATCCTAATAAATACACACAGTAACATAGAAAGGATTGTTAATTAACCTACAAAATAGTTCATAAGGTAACAACGATCATAAAAGCAAGTACCAATGCACATTCAACAAGATGTATACAAAGCCAAAGAAATAGTTCATTTTCCTTAGTATGTATAAACACAAAAATATACCACAAACATTAAAAGAATAGTCTTACAACATCTACAATACATGCATGAAAGTGTGTTATATATGAGAGATTCAAATATTAAGTGAAATTTCTAAGATACATAATCACAATGATGTGACACTAGCCCCAATAGTGGAACATTAAGTCACTACTTGCTCCTCCAAAGAATGATCTTCCCTAAGGAAAATTTTAAGGATGAGAATTTATTTTAAAGTTTAGAAACCTGGGTGAATCTCACTAGTACATAATAAGTAATTTGCAAAATATTTGGAATTGTTTTTGTAAAAGTATTAATGTTTCTAATAATTTTATATAGTCTCTATATAAAATTTTGGTGATTTTTAAGGTAAAACAATTTTATACTATAAATTTTGCACAAATATTTTTAGAAAAAATGGAAATTAACGAATCTTTTTTGGGAAAAAGCATGGAAAATTAGCCCACTTACAAATATTAGCCCCTAAAATTTTCCCTATTGTTCACATAGCTCGTCATCCATGCGATCGACATCTAGGGTTTTTGAATCTCATTCGCAGAATGTAGTTGCTGGCTTATAGGCTCCAAGGAGTGCTTGAAACATTCCTAGTCACAGGCATGACTCCTCCTCTGTGCGATTGGGACCCAAATGATAAAATTTTAGTTGTTTGAAGATTTCACTCAATGACCATAGTATTTGATAGTTGACCGCAAATAGTGACAATTCATCACAAGCTTCAAAATTAGGGTTTTGAGTATAAGCATTGTTCGGTTCATTTCATGAATGTTGTAGTTGTTTTGTTGGATATTTGCATAGATGAAGATATGGATCATTCTAATCCCTTTTTATAAATTATTTGATGACAATCTAATAAGAAGAAGAATTTGAAAGGGTTTTCCCCAAAGTGGGTTTTTCCTTGGTCTCCGACCAATCCTAGTAGCTCCATCTGTGAATGATTTTCTTCTATTGCTCCTTTATGTTTCGTTGCATTGATGATGATGATATTATTTTTATATATAGTTGCATATGCTACTCAATAATGATGTAAATCTGAATAATGTTATGATGTTATGGGGTGAATGTAATATGCTAATGAAGAAATGAAATTATTAAAGAAAAGAACAATATAAACCTAAGAAAAATTAACATTTTGGTACATGATCTTGGAGTTGGATTCTTCCTTCTCCTAGAGTAAGACTTAAGAGTTCCATTCTGGTCTTTCCAATTTTCATTCTTTTATTCGAAAGGACTAATACATGTTGGTAAACATTTTGGTAATTTTTTTTCCAAGCGTTCTTTATGCTCTTTCAAATCCTTCGAGAAGAAAACAAGATCATCAATGTATACAATAATGAATCTAAATAACTAAAAATGTCTTCCATCTATTTCTAGAACTCAGATGGGGTATTTGTAAGACCGAAAGGCCCAACTCACATTGATATTGGCTATTGGGAATTACAAAAGCCATTTTGAACCTATATCCTAGTTTTATTCACTTTCCGGAATCCACTCTTTAGATTAAATTTGCTAAATACATTACATCATTTGATATTTTGAAGCAATAGTTATTTATTAGGCATTGGATACCTAAGATGCAACAATGCTTTTTTATAAAATTTATGACTAACCTTGGCTTACCTTGTTTTTTCTCTAATTGCTTCTTGATGTAGAAGGCTAGGGAGGCTCACCTATTTATTGTTTTCTCAATCTACTTCTTCGGTAGATCTTGTATTTCATGTTTGAATTAATATTTTTCTTATGGGTACAATCGAATGGTAACTATTATTTTTGGAATCCATTTGAAATCTTCTATATATGGAAAATCCATGAAATATTTATCTCTTGACCAAAAAGCATTAGGGTCTTCAAATGTGAAATTTAAATCTATTTTTTGTACAACTTGAGCTAGAAACTTATCTACATGTAGATATGAATTTCTAACCACCATTCTTATTTTCATGATTTTATCAATTTATTCCTCTCGTTCATCAATTTAGATAGTAGTATATGAAATTATAATTTTTTAAGTATTCTTACTTGGTACTTTCGTAAGAATATCTCCAACTTTCATGTTGACTTCATTTTTTCACTGAAAGAGGGAAGATGTTTTTGTTCAAAATTCTGACCAAGAAGAATATCTACACCAATATTGTATTAATAAATATCTATAGTGCATTACAATCCATTAACATGTATTGGGATGTCTTTAATGAAATTATTAATGAAAATAATTTCTCCATCAATATACCTTACTCTTGTTTGTATTGGTTTGCAATAGTTGTATAGTATTTCTCTAAAATTAGCATAAGAAACCATAACCACTATGTCTATTTGGGCATCTAAATTGTAGGATTTGTATCCTATAGGCCTAATTTCTATGGGAATAATTACTTGATATGTGATTCCCTTTATTTATTGATATAGGGGAGCAAACTATATCATAGATTGGCTTAGTTCCTAGGGATCCTTTTAAGATTCAACTTCAGGGTCTGCTTTGGTAACCGATTTTTCTAGTTCTTCATCTAGTGATGGTTCTTCCTCTGATTGTAAAATTTGCAATATTTTTTTTGTCTTTAATAAGCTATTTTTTAAGATTTCTTAATGTATGATTTTACTATTTTATCTGTTGTTGTAGTTGGATTATTTGGTGTTGCCTTTGCCTCATTTTTCTATTCATTTGATTGTCATGTGATAGGTTTTTCTCTTTGGAGGAATATTTGGAGTACTTATGAATGAAGGGGTGGTTGGAAGAAGATGAAATAGTCTATTCGGGGGGGAGTAATAATGAGAGGGGAACAAATGACGTGAAAGACTTTAAGGGATTCACCATGGTTTCACAAGGGTACTGAGAAGTAAGATGATCAATTTGAACCAAGAGATATATTTTCCTATGAATATCCCAGACATGTGTATTATATAATTTCCCGTGGAGTCTAATAATTTCAGAGGAAAGATCGACATTAGAAGACATCATTAACATATTTATACATAACAAGTCAATATCTAAATTAGAGTATGAGGCACAATGTGTAGGGGATGATGGTTCAATATATCACAATAGTTAATAATATATGCAACTTCTAGATCATAATTAGAACAAATATTAGATTCTATTGGGTCAGTGCGATGAAAATAGTTCTAATATTTTCATACATTGCCTTTGTTTTTTTTAGGGAAATTATTTTCTTAGTGGTCTATATTTCGGCAGATGTAACATTTACTTGTTTTCCTTGGATTGGTCCCGTTCTTAAATGAAAATATTTTCTTGAGGATGGAAAGGCTTGGAGAATTGTTTTTTATTTCCTTTCCCTAAAGAGCATGAACAATGACTGGGACTAGATGTATGATTTGGATTTGGATTAAAACAACCATAATCATAAGTTTCTATGAATTGGTTGTAGAGGTTGGTTGATGAGTTTTGAATTATTCTCAAGTTTTTTAGAAGCCTTGGAAGTTATGCATGCATCCAACTGAGTTTTTTCTATCTCTTGATGTAGACCTTTTTTTTTTCCCATAAGGATAAATCGTAATTTTATTAATGATAGAAAATTACATTTTGTAGATGCTGAGGCACATATGCATAAAGTAGATCAAAAGATTGTTGTCAAAAGAAAAACCAGAAAAAAAATAATGTACAAATGGGGAGGAAATCATGCTTTTCTCCCTTTTTTCTTCTCAACCTTTCGCCATTCCTCTTGAGTCGGTGAGGACGAATAAAGTATGAGAGAAGTTCCCTCCACAGGGTGAGGATTTTCCTTGTTAGAATCAGAGTGATCTGGAGAATGTTGTCTTTTGGCTCCACTGGTGTCCGATGTATCTAGTATCTTCTCCAACAAAGAGTCCATCAATTCCTGTGCTATAGATTTCTCTGTTTCTGGCATCTTGTGTGTCTGATTGTTCGCTTTGGGTATGGTTTCCGTAGCTTCCTCCTCAGTAGGAACATCATTAGGATCTGGTGGAGGGATATTTGCCTCCTTGTCTTCTGCTGCTTCATATGGGTTCACTGTGCACTGCCAGCCACTTGGTTTTTGTGTTTGTTTCTTGTTTCTTCTAGTTTCTTTTTTGGCTTGTGGGTAGTTACTAAGGAAGTGACCTATTTTTTGATAGCCACGGCACCTGAAGGTTGTGTTCTCATAATCTAGTGGTTGATTCCATTGTATGTTGTTATGGATCAAAATTATGCTGTTAGGTAAGCCTTGGCTAAGATCTACTTCTACACAGATTCTGGAAAAAGTATGTATACCTCTTGTAATTATTTCCGTGTCTTGCTTGAGGTATTTTCCTATCACATTCCCCATTGCTTCGAAAACTTTGGGAAGCCAGAAGTGTAGCGGGAGGTTGTGTAGCCTGACCCATACCGGCATTTTGGAAACCACCATATAATTGGCGTCAAAACCTGGGAACTAGGGAGTCATGAAGAGTCTTGCATCTCCCCAGAACCATGGACCCTCATGGAGGGCATATTCCCTTTCCTTAACCGTGTCGAATCTGACAATAAAAAAACCTTTGGAGCGTAAATGGATATCACAGTTTGTTTTCCATGTGGAGTAGATCCATTGTTGTAAAGCATCTGCTTTGGGCCAAAAGCCATTGAATATTCATATGACAACCTTAGTAGAGAAAGTAGTATAAAATTTGTTTACCTCAAGCAGAGTGATTGTCAGTACTGGAGTCTGCATTTTTTGCTCCACAATATAGGGTCCAGGTAGTTCTTGTGGTGTTGCAGGCTCGTTGTTGGCTTCCCCCTTCCCTTTGATGGCATCCTTGAAAGAAGTTGTACCCTTTGAGCTAGATCCAGAGCTTCCACCTCTCAGCCTCGTGCTTAGTATGATGGTTGAATCTCGCACAAATCCATAGTCTTGTACTGTGTATTGGTCCTGTAAAATTTCTCCTGCATATAGCAAACTTTGCATGTTTGCTGGTATGCCTGTATGTGCTTGTATTTCATACTTTATGTCTTTGATCAGTTTCCCCTTCCAGGTTCGCTTGCATATCGTTCTCCCTGACAAGGTTCTGATAAAAATTTGTATCAGTTCTTGTCCGGAGCCCTTGGTGGCTAGTGTTGTTCTTGACCAGAATCCTTCAGCTATTTGGGCCTCCAAAACAGAGGAATGTGCTACAGGCCAAGACATTAATAGAGGTACGTGCACAACTAACCCAATTGCTGAAATCCTAGCTATTCCATTGCATTTCTGTTCTCTGGTTTGCTGTGCAGTGACGACACAGTTTGTTTTGTTAGGTTCCTATACAAATAGGTGTCATATATCATGATTGACTTAGTTGTTTCTGAAATATGTACATACCTTTGCTTTCTGCAAATGTTTTCCATATTTGTAAAAAATAAAAAAATAAAAAAATGTAAAGAGGGTATACCCTAAAAGAAAAATCAAAGGGCAAAAAGAATAAAGAGAAGGTAAAAAAATGAAAGAAAATGAACCCCAACAAAAAGAAAGACCAGGAAAGTGTGCAAGTCTAAATGCCACTACTTTTTTACTATTGTAAAATAAAAAATTGTGTTCAGTTTGTCACTTATGCCACAATTCATGAATAGTCAAATAGTTTAAGCTTGACTAGTTCATTTTTTCAATTTCATGTCGTAGAAATAAAGAATAAAGATCTGACCAAACAATTTAATCTTGGCAGATAAGTAGATAGGTAGAGTGAATAAAAGGAGCTCAACATTTTAATCTGAGCCCTTGGATGTAATAAGTGTAGATTTAGATAGATATCACTATGTAAAAGAAAAGAAAAGTTGAAGAGGGTTTGCTAGTTTAAGTGCACCCTAATAAAGAAGTAAAAATGCTAGGGTAAAGTAGGTAGGGTAAGTAGATGATGGTTGCAAAATAACATGTGGTGAATGATGATGTTCAAATGTGAAAATATTTTATTTTCACCATAAGGCAAAGGCATGCAGTACCTTAAAGACATATCAAGCAAGCAAAGTCAGAATAATTAACTCCCCTACTCATTTTCCTCAAATTTTCACTAATTTCCATTAAGTACCAAGGTATTTATTAAATTAAAGGGGCTCAGAGCATTTCTCTGACTTCTGGAGGGACCGGACCCTCGGCCCAATAATTTATAAAGCCTAAGTACTTAAAACCATTCATTAAATCATTATACTCATTCATAAATCATTCATTCCTTTGATAAGTTTTTCCTAAGTAAAATTATGTTTTACTTAGGAAAATTACAATATTTTTTATAAAAACCCTTTTTCACTTTAAGCCTAAGTTTGAATACACACATCAAATGTTTTTATACTTAGCACTTTTCCATACATTTGGTCATATTAACCATTAATGTTTTATTATATAATTCCCAAATAAAAGAAAATTACCCACGCCCGTAAAATTATATTATGTAAAACCCCAAATTATTACATATCTCGCCCCGATGGTTAAGTATAACCGTAAAACAAATAATAAACGGGATTAATTAACTAACCTGTAATTGATTAAGAACCCAACCCCTCCACCTTTAATGAGAATTAATTTAGTCATCCGGACTAATTAATAACTCTCCCAACCAATCAAATCACCCTCGATATGATTAATTCTTTTAATTAATATTAGGCCCGCCCCTGTTATCCATCAGTCACGTCATTACCCCGATCAACATTCGATCAGATCCTTCAAATCCGATGACCTTTTCTCATATTGCACAGGCCTTTTGGTCAACCTTTAGTGCGCGATGTGAGCGGTTTCATGAACAGTGCTGATGCTACGTGTCGAAGGATGTATGACATTACACTGCTCCCCCCAAATACCACTTACCCTCCAAAAGCGGTGTAATAGATATCTCTTACCGCCTGCCTACTACGCGACAAACCATCTACTGTTCAATTCACGCCATATTTTGAAAGTTTGCCCGTTAAAGTTCAAACTCCAAGAACCCAGGTTTTCTCGCCCTTCACCTATTCTACTATGTAAACTTATGTAACCCATCTGTGCCACCTGAAACCTCTGTTAACTGATTTGAGCATGGTTTACCTCCCAAAAATCATTCTGGACTCACTCCACAGACCTTTCAAGCTCAAATGAAACCTTTTTGACCTCCCCAGCAAGCCAATGCTTTCTTAACAATTTTTTTTGTTTTATAGATGATCAGAAGACCACATCCTTGGATAAACAATCTTAATACTAGTCATAAGACCTGTTTACTCCGAGATTGTCATCAAAATCTATTCAAATAGAGATGGAAGGTAAAAGGACATAGTAAAGAACAGTCAAAGTGTATCAGGGTTAAAGAGTATCAGATTGATGACCAAATTAAGTAAATCAACTACCATGAAGATAAATATCAAAGAAGACAATTACAAAATAGAGCATACAAATTCATGTCAAAGTGAAGACAGATGAAAAACAGAGCAGTAAAAGTAAAAAGTAAACAGTAAAAAGTAAAAGTAAACATGAAGACATTAAGGGTTAAACAAAGATGAAAACACTTTCACCATCAACAATGAAGTTTATCCAAATTAAAAGTGAAAAACAGTTGAAAGGAATTTAAGGTTAAAAGATGAAATCAGATCAAAAATGGTACATTCTTCAGAAATTTCCTATTTAAGTCATAGTGTTTCAGAAACTATTGTGACCAATCCAAGATGTATTTTGAAAAATTGGAGGAGGTTTTTGTTCCAAAAATACTAATATACAAAAACCTCCCTCACTGTTTACACATGTATTACCAAAAGGGAGATAAGTGCATGTCTTCACAGCTTATTCTTTAGTTTGTGCAAAGTCCTGTTTTTGACATCTTTTTGCAGAGAATATTGTGAACAGCTGGAGCTGAATTTTTGGAAATTGAGAGAGGTTTATCTCAAAAACATTATGATCTATAATAATCTCTTTCACTCTTTACATATCTATCTTGGATTGAGATATACAAGCGTATCATTGGACCCTAAGTTTGCATAATTTCTGGGGTAGAATGCACAAAGTAAGGATGCAGTTAGTGACTGGTATGCTTCATCATCAAATAAGAGTTGCTATCAAATTCGACTTTCTCTTCTTCATCACCATAAATACATAAACATAGTGCCAAATAATTTCATTAGTTTTGAATTTCCTTTATTTAAGTTCTATTAATCTAAACAATTGGAGATATTTGTAAAGCAATCTTGATATTTTTTCAAGATATTTTAGTTTAGAAATTAGTATAGATACTTCTTCATTTGAAGTATTGTGGGTGGATTCTTAGACATTTCTGTAAAACTGATTACTTTGGAATAAAGCGCTATTGGAAAAACTCTTGTATGGTTGGCTGGAGGAAGGATTAATACAAAGGACTTTTCTCAGGATTCAAGTGCAATACACCAAACAAATAAGTATTTTATAACTCATGTGTTATTGTTTTCTTGTTTAATATTTCAATTATGTTTCACATCTAAATATTAAAACGAAAAAGCATAATTCAGAAAGTGCTTAAGTGCAATATGTTTTCAATCATTTTTATTCTTAATGTTTTCCTCTAAACTATGATAGGCAAGGAAATCTTAATTGCTCCTGCTTCTTAGTTTATCATTTAAATCACTTAGTAAAAAATCCTTATTTGATTTTTACTGGTGATCATCCAAATTCCCTCTTCTCAAGACATGTGGAAGGATCCTTAATTTCCCTTCTTCACTTTTGAGCCCACCTCATCCTTTCAAGTTATCATTTTCTCCCTGTTTAGCTATATTTCCCTGTGAAGCCATCCTTTGCTGAGAAACCAAATCCAGTTGAGCCATCTTCTTTTGACTCCATTAGCCCAATGGCCTGAAATATTCAGTTATACCCATCTGCTATTGAATTTCACCAACAAACTCCATTAAAATCCCAAAGCTTTCATAACTAGCCTAAAACCTTATAAAACAAAGCTAAACCTTAAAGAGAGAGCCCTCTCTAGGTATAGATTGGCTAGATTATGTACCCAAAAGTTGGTTTGTGGTTACCTCGAAAATTTCTTTCTTTAACCTTGAGAAAATTATGAGTGATAACACATTCCATCTTGTTCCAGAGTTGCAATTGTAGGTTTTAACCCCGTACATAAATTACCTACATACGAATTCTAAATCACAGGAAAAATAAAAATGCGAGAGAATAACACATAAAACACATATACACATAGATTTCCCAACTGGATCCCAAAACCGGGACTACCAGCTTGATTTTTCATTATGTTCCTTTCAATGTTACAATACATATTTATACATGCCGAGCATCCAATACCAT
>APFE030288094.1:0-33434 GCA_000404065.3 Pinus taeda | reverse complement strand
GCAGTGCGGAGACGCCACAGAGGCACCATAGAAGGTGTAGTGCGAAGACGTCACAGAGGCGCCACAGAAGGCGCAGTGCGAAGGTGCCACAGAAGGTGCAGTGCAGAGATGCCACAGAGGCGCCACAGAAGGCGCAGTGCGGAGACGCCACAGAGGCACCACAGAAGGTGCAGTGCAGAGGCGCCACAGGAGATGCCACAGAGGCGCCACCGAAGGCGCAGTGTAGAGGCGCCACAAAAGGCGCAGTGCGGAGGCGCCACAGAAGGCGCAGCTGTGGAGGTGCGTGGCGCCACAAAAGGTGAAGTGCGTAGCGACGCAGGCCAGAGAAAAGGAAATTGCGTATCTTCCTTAAGATCTTTTGTTGACTGATTTTTTTGAAGGTGTTCTGGGTTTAGTTTTCTGTTATTGTGGATCTGGTTATCTGGGTGACTTACTGGTACTTGATGATCATTTGAAATTTATGGATCCAGTTTGAAAATTTATGAAAAGTGGTCCTTGAAAGAAAAGAAGTAGGGGGTTGTAGCTCCCTTCCAGGAGAGACTGGAAAACGAGAGAGATTTGTAGCTCTCTGTAGGTTGCAGCCTGCGTACTGGTAAAGGACTGCACTAGTACAAGACCATTGTAAAAGGAGTTTCTAATTTGAAAGAAGATAGAGGCATATTGCAGCAGGTGGTTTTCACCCACATTGGGTTTCCACCTTATATCTGGTGTTCTTTGGTGTGATTGTCTGTTTTTCTTTTTCTTGCTCATTATTTTGGTACTGACATACAAAATAATGATCGATATCTGAAGAATAAATTAAAATATAAATCTGGAAGATATATTGAAAAGAATTTGATAATACTGATTCAACCCTCCCCCTCTTAGTATTATTTCCAACACTTGCACTCACACATCACCATATCTCCGCCAATCCTTGAATGTCACATGTCTACATTCCCCCCCCCCCCAATATGTTCATTTTCACTGGTCTATTATAGAAGTATGTTATTCATTAATTCTATTCCCCTGTCCCAAAATAAACGACTCTTTGTGAACATTAACTATTTTTCTTTATAAACATCCGATTTCGCATACATTGAACCTTCCTTGGCTATTTTTCTATTGAAAACTATTTCGATCAACGTTGTGTCTCCTCTCAAAGCCCCTCCATTTTCAGAACCTTCAACGCATTTATATTCCTCTCCAATTCCTCACTTGACCATCTAGCTCTCTGATCAGATATTTATAGGAAAATCGACTCAGTTTTCTCAATTATATCTTCCAAGAAGAAATATGTTCCCCAGTGGAATCCCATGTTTCCCCCAGCCATATATTTGGACCACTAGCCTTTAGTTGATTAGCTCTATCGAGTTACAGAGACCAATTTTGAATTCAACTTATACGGACTTCACAATTAGCTCAACCAAAACCATATGGACCTTAGTGATGAATTAGGCTTGTGGGACTCTTTCCTGCCCCAATACATTTTCCTACAAAACTATTATTTCGCTGAATTTGTAACCTGGTGCCAATTCCTCTATATCCCGAGCCAAAGAATAGTATTGGCCCAAAATGGTGAAGTCATCTTTTCCATTAATGGCCGCTCAATTTTAGAGATGCTCTAGATAACAAACACTAACGTGGGCAACCTTTTCATCGAGATTTCCTTACAGAAATATATAACAAATTGGATTTCCCTCGGAGAGCCAAAGGGTTTGAAATTTTTTTCCTAATGATTCTCAATTACCCAAAATAAACCCTCCCTACCCTACTTCTATTTTCCCTGAGAAGGCCAAACAGATAATCTCCATGTTTTATTTCATTTTAGGATACTACTCTAACCAATGGGTAGATGAAAACATTTTTTCATTTCTCTCTATATTTTCTAGTGGTGAAGAGCCACCAACTATTTTCTGTTACAGTGAAAAATTTTGGTAGAGATGATTCATGAGCAATTGATGGAATTCTCAAACGAAGGAGTTTTTAGATATGCATCCATTTTTGTGTATTTATTTATTTATTATCATTCAGATAGGTTCCCTTTCCAGTTACAGAAGGTAGACAGTCAAGGGAACCCTCAGTCAATCATTCACTAGACCTCCTTGGTCACAAATAATAACACTGAATTTACATTCAATGATTTTGCAGATAAATTTGTACACATGGCAACTAGTTTGCTAAATAGTGATGCAAACCCCAGAATACATCCAAAGATAAAGAGATTTTTTCATTTGAGGGATGAGACCAAGAGAGGGGACTGGTATTTATACCAATCTTACACAGATATCATAATATATGGCTGTGAATTTTGTCACTATAAACTACATAAATTTGTAGCTATTTGAATATTTTCCTTGGATTTTATCAGGCAAATGATCAACATGGATCAGTTGCACTACCTGGCAGCCAAGAAGAAAGCACAGTTCAAAATAAAAACACAAGTTGGGCCATTTATATGCAATGCAAGGTCAACAGGACAAGAGTTAGAGGCTATCCTTAAGCAGATGAATTCAAAACATATCTTTACTTGGTCTTATGACCCTTTTGGGACAATCTATAAATTAAGAATGGAACAGAAGTATGCTTCCTTCACCCATACTCCTAGACCAGAAATAGAACAATTTCTGAACCAGGAGGAGTGGTAGGAGAATACTCTGCCAGAGGCCGAAGAGTAGGTACTATCTACTTCATAGACTCCATTACCTCGAGAAAAGACAAAGAAAAGATTGAGGGAAAGTATCTCCCCTTTAGTAATAGAGATCTCACCTAAGTATTTTATAGTATATAGCAAGAAACATAAGACTACAAATACAGGGGAAAGTCAATAGTAGAATACAAAACAACAACAACCCATCGTTCGAATAGGTCTCTGCATCCCTTCGGTGTCAAGGAGAGAGGATAATATTACTACATCTTTGGTGACCCCAATGGCCACATATACACCAATTTCATCACCATTGAGAGAGGCAGACCAAAGTAGTAAGGATCAAAGTATTTTTGTCATTTATAGAGAAAAAAAGTAAAGAACCAAGCACTCAAGGCCATGACCTTTTCACGGTTTTGGAAACATACAACCATCACCCAACACATGCTTATGTTAGCTTTTGATGCAGAGAAGAAGAAAATGCAAGTTGCCTTCTTGGAGCCTAAAGTTTCTCAGCCTAGGCCAACAAAAGATTACAAGAAATATATCCTCTCTTTTGACATAGATACAATCTGTCTCATTGACCAGATGGACTTCCACAAATAGTCTGGAGAAATTATTTACAAAACCATTACAAACACAGTTATGGAAGTACCTAAGCTTAATGCTTCAGTAAATAATATTCAAGGACAATTAAATTTATAAAGAGTTTGTTCATGGGCCAAAGAAACAAAGATAAAGTATTTGGAGTATTTGGTCATTAAATTGGTATATGATCCCAATGATGTAAAGGTAGCCGAATAAATCATTAGGAGAAAGAATGCAGATATAGCAACACTGAAGAAGCATCTTAAACTCTGCTCCACTGAAGATCCATAGGCCAAGGAATATGGAGAGTAGGAGAAGAAAAAAGATAATATGTTCAAGATCATCATTGAACAAAAGAATCAGATTTCAAAAATGGAAAAGGAGATGGGGACACTCCTGAAAAAAAAAGAGCAACAAGCTAGTGTAGTGTAGGAAATTCCTTTGGCTATAATCCCAGTAAAAGGTACATTGGCAGTCGAGTAATTAACACCAGCCCAAACTTCAACAACAATTCTCACAGCAGAAGGACAATCTAATAGTACTCTAGTAGATTTGGCTAGGGCCATGTAAAATATGTTTATTAAAGACCAAGAAATTGGGAAATTAACTAAGAAATTAAATAATTTGTAGGCACAAAAGCTCAAATTAGACAATGTACATCTAGTAGAATTGCAGAAAACACACAAGCTCACACAAAGGATATAATACCTAGAGAATCAATTTTCCATAGCTAAAACCATTGCAAAATCCAAAGAAAACATATGATTATAGATCAATGAATCTATCACAAGGATATGGCCATCTATTGAAATCATATTTGAAAAAGATGAGTTGGTCCAAAAATCAAAAGAACTTATAGCAGATGTGAAGAAAGACCTTGGTACCAAACTAAGTGATGTTATAGCTATAATTAGACTGTTAAATTCAAAATCCAGAGAAGAGTTGGAAGAACTAGACATAAAAGACAAAACATATACCATTTTAGCAGTGAGAAAAGTTCTCACTAAGAAGAATTTGACGCTGCAATTGGAGACTAAATGAAATAGCCGGGAAAACATCACTCAGAGATTTCATAGCAAAATTCAACTTACTACACCAAAAATGTCTCCCTAGATTACAAGGGATAGGATATAAATTGGTCAAGCATGAATATTACTAGCATAAATTGTACACTATTGCTAGAGACAGGTCAAATTTTCTAAAATCAAGGGCACACTCATAGGAAATGCGTTCATGGAAGACCTAAGCTACGATTTATCGACCAAACATGAAAATAGTTATTTGTTTCTCACTAAGCCTACCTTGGAGAAATTCATAGAGGTAGATGAGGTTTACCAGAAGTTAATCAAGTTTAAAATGAAAGATGAACAGAGGTGGGAAAAATTGTGTGAGTTACTAGAGTAAACAATCATCGAATCTCTAGAAGGACATCAACAACCAGTTGCTATTCTTTAGGTCTAGTCACCAATAGAAAGCCAGAAACATAGTGCCAGTCAGATGCATAAATTCAATTTCCTAAATTTTTGTACTATTTGTGTAAACAATTTTAGATAATTTAGGATTTTCCCTTGACATTCTGAAATCAAGATGTTTTTGTAATTTTTCTATAAATACTTCATATTTCGAAGTAGCAAGGGTTGACCTCTGTATGGAAGAAAAGGACTATTGATGTAAAGTTGCTCCACAAGTTCAAGTGGACAAATCTTCAGTAATACAGAACCTTTTCAGGATTCATGTGTCAAATTTTGTTAGTGAAGTGATATTCTTTCTTGTTATTGTGTTTTCCTATTTCTATAATTTCACATGTGTTTATGATCTATTTTGTTCAAAGAAAATAAAGAATATGAATTTGCTTAAATACACTCAATTCTTCCTTTTGAACAATTTCAATGTTTTCAACTAAAGTTAAGTAATAGAATTCTTAATTGGTTTATCTTTAATTGATACTTAGTCATTTTTTCTTTCCCACCTCATCAAGCCTATAATATCCAATGAATCTGCCTACCTTTCCCTATTAAACTCATTTGTCATTGCTGAAAGGATACACCTAAAGCAAATTGACTCTATTGCCCAATGGTCATGTTATCACCCCAAGAAACTCTCCTAGGTTGTAGCTAGGAGATGCTCGGGAACATATAAATTCAACTTATTCTTGCAGATGGATGAATGGAAGGAATGATGCGTGTTCAAGCCAGATAACCACTTCTACTATGCTTAATTCCAGACATGCGTGAACACCCCCAGACTACAAGGCTTTAGACCACCAATTACTCACAATTCAAGGATTGGGTGAATATGGAGAATACTGACCACACCAGCAGATGCACATGACCATGTGATGGATGTCTACAACCAATAAATAAGTCTGCAAATCTATTTCCATAATGCATAGACAGGATGACAGTAATAAAACTGATCACCTTTGTCCTTCGGGTGCATGAAATGTTCGAGGGAAGCATACTGCATGGCAAACAGATGGGTTGAATGATGGAGGAAGATCATCCATAGGCTCTAGAAAATGGATGGTTGGGATTTCTTGGCACAGGGTATCGAGAGATATGGGAGTGGGGTGATTGTGGATCGTTGGATTTTGGGCGTACAGATCTTACGGCTGTCAGTCGGAGGATACGTGCTAGAGTGATTCCATTTAGAGTGTGACGCGTGGCGGCAGGGGAAGGACAAAACTACTTTTCATCGCGCGTTATCGCCCCAACCATTTGCGGGCACAGGGAGAGCGAATGTCATTTGATTGTAGCAAAGACGATTGGATGGTGGAGATTTGATTGTACGGGTGTTATCGTCGGATGTGACAGGGGACCGTTGGATTGGGGTGACGGAGATCAACGGCTAAGATTGTGGTGGTGGGTTTGTGAAGGCGCCCGATCGTGTGGGTATGGGCTCATGGGGGTATGGGTTTAAGCGCTCAGGGCTTAAAGACAATAGATTCTATGTGATTTTTAACAAAAGCATAGGAAATGTAAATGAAGGGAGAGTTAAAGAGGTAAAGGAGAAGGTGAGGGTAACCATTATAGGCCTTCTTTGAGCATGACCATGGACCAAGCATGCCTCCAACTTTAGAAAATCAATGTTATATAGTAGAGCTACACTGGCTCCCTCTGGGGATGAGATCCTCCCTGTGAGGTCTCAAGAACTGCAGACCAATGCCTTGCTTGTCAAAACCAAATGGGAAAAATTCCCTAGTGTTCCATTGGGCATGGAGTCTAACTGAGTCTACACTAAAATTGATTAAAATAACATATTTACAAACTTAAGGCCCGCAAACCTTAAAGAACGTAAATTTTGAGAAAACGCACGTTAACTGGGCCATCAAAAATTGTCTCCCCTTCCATACTCTACAGTATGAAAGTATTGTTCCCTTGGATCTAAGAAATGATAAAAGGCCCTGACCTCTGACAAGCTTGGTGGGCTTCAATTCTATGCTAAATTCAATAAGCTTTGCAATCCATTTAGCGCTTCTTCCATCAGCATCAGGCTGTGTTAGGACATCTTTAATTGAATGTACAACAACCTGGTTATACCCTGAAAATCCATCCAGGAAAGACATCACTTTGGCCCCTGAGACGTTCTGCAGCAAATGATCCATCTTGGGTAGAAGATAAATGTCTTTCTTAGAGAATTTGTTTAAGTTTCTGAAATCAACACAGAACCTGATTTCTCCAATTTTCTTCCTCACCACCACCAAATTAGCTACCCATTTTGAATATCTGAGAGGGAGTATGATTTTGGTAACCAATAACTTCTTTATTTCTTTTTCAACTAGGTGAAGGAGCAAGGATTTATGGGCCTCAGCTTCTGATTGAAAGGGATGGTGTCTTTCTCTAAAGGGATTTTGTGCTGGATGATCTTTTTGTCATATGTCTTTAGGTCATTATATTCTGAGGCAAAGACATCAGCAAATTGCTTCATTAAATTGCAGTACTTAGAACTTTGGGCAGAAGATAGATGGGTGGATAGGTTTACATATCTTGGCTAATCTGGATTCCCTATATTATGCTTACAAACTACAGATTGGTCTTCCTTTTGGGTAGCGTTATAACGCACATCATTCTAGTCAAAAAACCTTTCTAAAGGGACTAGACCCTTAGGTATCTGATTGCTGGGCACTTGGACAATGCTATCTTTACCAATTTTGTTTCTAAGCTGGGATTGAGGACTTTCTTCCAAGGCTTCATTCTCTTGATCAATTTGCAATTTGGAGAATTCATCAATGACTTGCAGAAACCTATTCACTTCCTCATCATATTCAAAAACTTTCTAGTGCTGGACATTATCAGGCAGGGATGGTCTATATTTCATTCGAACTTCATAAACAAGTCTGGAAGGCATGGGAGGGATAAAGATGCTAGCAGACATAGCAAGTCAGCAAGCTGATTTTTAACTCCAGGGATGTATGAGATATAAAAATAATCAAAAGAATCTTTAAGTCTCCATACCTCATCTCTATATGCTTTCAGCTTTGGGTGCTTTGCTTGAAACATTTGTTCACTTGCTGAATGATAAGATCAACATCTCCAAACACCTTTATGTTTCTGATTCCTCTATATTATTCTACGTTAAGACCCAATATCAGAGCCTCATACTCTGCTATATTGTTGGTGACTTCGAAAGCCAACTTAAAAGATAGATGTGTGCTTTCTTGTTTTGGAGATATCAGAACCACCGCTGCTCCTGCAGCCTCCCTAGAACATGCTCCATCAAAGAACATCTCCCAAACCTGACTTCCTTGCTCTCCCTCTACCTGATTCAGTGATTTCTTGATCTGCATTGAGGCCTTTTGAGATTCTCTTATTTGGAGAATACAAGCTCCAAAGTCAGTGTCCACAGCATAGATAGGATGATTGGAAGGGTTCTTCTCATCACTGATGATGTAGGCCATCTGTGCTTCTCTATACAATCTCTTGTTTTCTCCTCCAAAAACTGGGACAGTGGCATAAGATAAATCATTCTATAATGTCCCACCTAGTCTCTTAATCCATCCTCTGGACAGTAGCATGCCAAACTTAGGAGGGACATCCGCTACCATAATGTCCATCATCATACTCTTCATGGGCAGCTGAGTTAGGGTAATAGTTGAATCTTTGACTAATCCCAGACATTTGACCTTTCTAGAATCAAAGGAGAATAGATCATGATATGGTCTGGTGATATCAAGGCCTAACTCTTCCATGGCAGTTTTGGGCATCAAATTGTGGCTGGCCCCTATGTCTAGCAGGCAATTGTGGAGGATTTTGTCATGAATGGTCAAGGAGATATAAAATTATGGAGAATTATTATCAACAGGTTCATTCATAGGGCTAAACACAACTACAGTCTTATCATCTTGCAAGTTGACATAGTAGGTGGGGACTTGTATGGCTTTCAGCTCAAGAGCATCAAGAATAGGCTTTCTAAAAACTTCACTCTTTGCAAGTTCTATCAGAGGCACATATATTTTTAATTTCTGGACTTATGATTCCAAGCTAAAAGGGGAAGGGGACTTGTCAGGACCTCTTACCTCTTGAGTTGGTGCTTTTAGGGTGACTGGGTGAGTTGCTGGTCTTTATTGTCTGATTTTTTGTTGCTCTATTGGGACAACAACTTTTTGGGCAGGATTCTCGTTGACATTGTTTATCTTTGACCTCAGATCATATTTTTGCTGTTCACCAATCTGTAGAACTGCCTCTCTGTCCCACCCTTGACTAGTTTGGTCTTGCAATAATGATTCTTCATAGGCAGCCATTGTCAAAAAGGCAGCATTGCACTTATCTTCCATACAATGAATTTCATCATCTACTTCAAACTGCTCCTCCTCCATGACTACGTTTTGGAAAGGATCCTTAACCCTTTGTTCTTCATTTTCTTCTTTACCCCTCTGAATGATTTGCAATTGTTCATTTTCTCTTCTAAATGGATTTGGTTTTCTTGGAGAAAATGTGTTTGGAAGCCTTGTGTTTCTTGAGCTCTACTCAACCTTCAGCTTAGCTATTTCAGTAGCCAATGACTCTATCATCTTAGTCATCTTGTCTAATTTAGGTTCTGAAGATGAAGTAGAGGAAGAAGAAGCCTCACCTCTCTGCCTCCTTATATCGGCATGACTCTTGAGCTTTTCTGCAGCCATGATGTTGGATTCCACCTCAAGGGCTGCATCTTGCATTTTAGCTAGAGTGGCACATCTTCTTTCTCTCAGTAGCAGGCAGAAATTAGAGTCAAAATAATTGGCATAAGTGAGTTTGGGAGAGGTGAGGATTTCCTTTACTTCAGTTGGTATCTTACTATAGATACGATTGAATCTTTTATTGAAATCAGGCAATGATTCCCCATTTACCCTCTTCAAGTTACCAAACTTGTTATGGTAATATAGCAAGTCCTTCTTATCTCCCCAATGCTTCAGAAATACATCACCTAATGCTTAATGTCTGATATAGACCTAGGAGTCAATTCTCTGAACCACTTTCTAGCCTCTCCATCAAGGCTCTGAACAAACACTCTCATCCACACATCATCCTCAGTGATATCTAGGTTATCCGCATAACTATAAAAAGATTCAAGGTGTTCTTCAGCTATTACTCCCTCTGTACCAGTGAACTTGGGCATATATTTCTGATACTCTCCAGAAGGCATGGCATTCAAAGGAATAGGCAAGACCAGGGGTCCATACCTAGTAGCTATGATTCTTTCCATCTTTGTAGGTGCTTGTTGGCCTACCATGATTGAGGTAGGTGGAAGGATACTGGTAGATTGGATAGCTGAAGACAATGAGACAGATGATAGAGACAAGGTTATATGATGGACTATATGGGAGGCTTTCTTTGGACTGAGATCCAAAGGGGAACTAAATGAACAAGGAGCTTTATGAATCTCTGGGGGTATTTCTTCACTAACAATGCTAGGCTCTATATCTTCAAACTGTATATTCTTAGCTATAAGCACTTCTTGCAGAGATACATAAGGTTTTTTAGGCTTACCTGATCCTAATGCTCCTTTCAGTGATGTCTTCTTCTGCTTAACAATCTTCTCAGGGTCAAGCACTGGGTCAGCTGGTGATTTCTGAGGAATTCTCCAAGTATGCCTCACAAACTGAGCCAGAACTGTGATGTGGAGTCACCACTAGGTTGGTTCTCCAGTAGAGTCGCTAGATAGATGATTACAACCAGAAATGTGTCTAGACTTTGTCTATCATCAAAGTTGGAGCTGTGTTCGTTCTCCTAGGGAAGCTAAGCTTTAATCTCCTCTCCCCAGCAACGGCTCTAATTAATGTTATCACCCCAAGAAACTCTCCTAGGTTGAAGCTCGGAGATGCTCGGGAACATATAAATTCAACTTATTGTTGTAGATGGATGAATGGAAGGAATGATGCTTGTTCAAGCCAGATAACCACTTCTACTATGCTTAACTCCAGACATGCGTGAACACCCCTTGACTACAAGGCTTTGGTCCACCAATTACTCACAGTTCAAATATTGGGTGAATATGGAGAATACTGACCACACCAGCAGATGCACATGACCATGTGATGGCTGACTGCAACCAATAAAGAAGTCTGCAAATCTATTTCCCTAATGCACAGACAGGATGACAGCTCTCTGACACTAGGGGAAAAGAAACGTGAATAACTCATTCACTGATACATACAATACTTTAACACAGAGATAGGATGACAGCTTCTCTAATGCCAAACATCAAGAGCTCAGAAATATAGCATATCAAGCACAACTTGGAGCAGAAGAAACATGGAAAGTGAGTAAATAACAGCAAAAGACACTTGTATTAGCTGAAAATGAAGACAAGACGCTGCAAGTATCAAAGTAGTTACAGTCTCTAGAAGTTGAACCTTACATCAAAGCATCAAGCATCAACCTTGATTACATCTTGTTTGGGGGTATATATAGAGTTTTATTACAAAGGCACTTGGCCATTCTGAGTATGGAGGAGTCATAATTGACCACCAACTGATTTAACTACCTAACGGAGTCTTTGGTGCAATTTGCTTGCTTTAGTGGATAAACCTTATCTTATCATGTGCTTTGCTATCCTCTCAGGTGGCTGGAGTGTCGTATGGGATTTAGTTCCATGACTGTTAAATGCATTCACCTGCTCGGGCTCTATCATTTTCGTCCTTGGCCATATTTTTGGTTAAATATGGTGGTTGAGGAGCAGCTGCAAATAGGTAATAAAACTGATCACCTTCGTCCTTCGGGTGCACGGAACGATCAAGGGACGTGTACTGCATAGCAAATGAACGGGTTAGATGACGGAGGAAGATCAACTGTAGGATCTAGAAAATGGATGGTTGGGATTGCTTGGCGGAGGGTATCGGGAGATATGGGAGCGGGGCGATCGTGGCTCATTGGATTTCAAGTGTACAGATCTTACGGCTGTCAGGCGGAGGAGACGAGCGGGAGTTATCGGGCGGCAACGAGAGGCTAAGCAGTAAGTTGTTTTGGTCGCACCGCTTTCGGACACAAGGCGATAAAAGGACAACGATGTGTGATTCCATTCAGAGTGTGATGCATGGCGGCAGGGGAAGGACAAAACTACTTTTCATCGTGCGTTATCATCCCGACCGTTTGCAGATGCGGGAGAGTGAACGCCATCTGATTACAACGGAGAAGATCGGACAATGGAGATTTGATTGCGCGGGTGTTATCATCAGATGTGATGGGGGACCATTGGATCGGGGTGATGGAGATCAATGGCTAAGATTGTGGCAGTGGGTTTGTGAAGGCACGCGGTCGTGTGGGCACGAGCTCATGGGGATATGGGTTTAAGCACTCAGGGCTTAAAGACAATAGATTCTATGTGATTTTTAACAAAATCATAGGAAATGTAAATGAAGGGAGAGTGAAAGAGGTAAAGGAGAAGGTGAGGGTAACCATTATAGGCCTTCTTTGAGCATGACCATGGACCAAGCATGCCTCCAACTTTAGAAAATCAATGTTATATAGCAGCGCTAACAGGTCACTTCTTACATTATCAACCAAACAGTCAATTCGAAAACCAAACCTTGAACTTTCCAATCTAGCCTAAAATTCTAAAAGAAAACAAAGCTAAATATAAAAGAGATATCCTTCTTAGAGTTTAGGAGGGGTAGCTTCTAACTTGAAAGTGGTTTTGTGGTTACCTTTGCATTTCTTTCACACTCTTAAGAAATACATAGTGCTAACAAGTGCGTAAAATAATTTTTTGCAGGGTTTTACAGTGAGTTACTTCGCAACTCCTGGTGAAGTGTAAATATTAGTAAGAACTCTTGTTTTACTTGGATAAGGGGCCACAACTTCCACATGAATGTTTTTCAATGTATTCGAAAAATATAATCCAAATTATATTTCTTGAAATATTTGTTGGGTGTGGAGCCTGATTATTTGTTGTATTCAAAGGTATCACCGCATTGGACCCCGGTTCATAATGGGGCAATAACACCACCTGTAAAATATTCGTTGCCTTGTAAAATTTTGTAATTTCATAGTCAATATAGGTCGTTCATTAGGAGGAGATTTGACGGTAGAAGTTATGTTTAAATTAGGTTTTTTTGCCCTAGAAGGAAACCCCTCACTATAGATGAGGGAATTGTATTTCGTCTATGTAGATCTGTATTCTAAGTGAGGAAGAGAGAGGAGATTGAGAGAAAAGAGGGAATTACAATGGATCTGTTGTAGGTTGTATCTCTTCACTTTGCTGGATAATGTAAAAGGAAGGACTGGTTGTTTCTCCGTGGACGTAGCCCAAACTGGGTGAACCACGTATATCTATGTCTATCTTGTTTTATGCGTTTTCTGCGTTTATATTTCTGCAATATTTTATGTGTTCCATTGCTCTGTAATATATAATTTTCTAACAACTGGTATCAGAGCTGAAGGTCTATTTGGCTGATAAACTCGCAAGAGAGAAGGGTTCCTGGTCCGAGTGGGGGCAATGGCAGAAGATGGTAGGTTTAGGGTTGAAAAATTTAATGACCAAAACTACCAACTGTGGAAGATGCAGATGGAAGATTATCTATATCAGAGAGATCTGTACCAACCATTGAGCGGAAAGTCAAAGAAGGATGTTAATAATTACATATTGGTGTATAAGTAATGTGACTTCAATACCATTAACAGAGCTCTGCTGCCAACAGGTGTCTATAACCTTTGCAGAGTTGTTTGTTTAACCCATGGAACCATGATCCTTTGTGTATGCTTAGGAAATGTTGTGCGATGTCAAGATGTAAGCCATTATGCTGGCTTGATGACCAGTTAGTCATAATGCAATTCACGAGGAAGGAGCGAAAGGTGGGCAGGCCAGCTCGTGATGAGACCTCCTATTCGAAGGGTTCTTTATTTGATATACCTTTTGGCCCATATCCCTGGTGTGGTGGCCATAGTGGGAATTCCACTTCACTTTCTTCCTCATGATCATGGTACGTTGGCTCTTGATGAGACCCCCTATCTTGCATTTGACAACTTATATAAACAAGTCATTAAAACATCATTTTTCACTTTTTTCTTTTCCTTTTTCATCAAGTACTTTCCCATTTATACACAAAGGGTGGTTCAACACTACTTAAGAGTATGAATGGTGGAAGAAGTCTTAACATTTCAATAGGAACATGTAAACCCTTTGCTCTTATTCCTGAATAATAATCGAAGAGAATTGTGGAAATTTAAAAGGAACCAACGTGATAAAGGTAACCAATCAGAGAAAAACTAGTGGAACAATGAGAGCAAAAGATAATGGGTAAGTGTGTCCTTCCCTTTTTCCTCTTATCAATTCAGAGCAATTTCTTATAAAAATAGCGATTTTATAATTCACTGATTTCGGTATGTTGTCATTTTGTATCCATTGCATAAGTGCATAGCTATGTTCCAAAAGACTTCAAAGAATAGGAACAGTAGGCATCCTTAATTTAGAACAGCAAGGGGAGAAAGCATAAGGAATATGAGGGTGTTGTTATTTCAAAAAGGAAGAGCAAAAGAATACAAGTGGTGTTCCTTTTGAAAAAGGAACAACAAAAATCAAAAAATGATGTTCCTTTGGAAAAGGAACAGCAGAAGACACAAATGTCGTTCCTTTGGAAAAGGAACAGCAAAAATAAAAAATGTTGCTCCTTTGGAAAAGTACAGCAGAAAACACAAATGTCGTTCCTTTGGAAAAGGAACAACAAAAATCAAAAAATGTTTCTCCTTTGGAAAAGGAACAGCAGAAAACACAAATGTCGTTCCTTTGGAAAAGGAACAACAAAAAAGGTGTTGTTCCTTTGGAAAAGGAACAATAGAAATCAAAAGTGTTGTTCCTTTGGAAAAGGAACAGCAGAAATCAAAAGTGTTGTTCCTCTGGAAAAGGAACAACAGAAATCAAAAGTGTTGTTCCTTTGGAAAAGGAACAACAGAAAACGCAAATGTTTTTCCTTTGAGAAAGGAACAACAAAAATCAAAAGTGTTGTTCCTTTGGAAAAGGAACAACATAAATCAAAAGTGTTGTTCCTTTGAAAAAGGAACAACAGAAATCAAAAGTGTTGTTCCTTTGGAAACGGAACAACAGAAATCAAAAGTGTTGTTCCTTTGGAAAAGGAACAGCAAGAAAATAAAAAATGTCGTTCCTTTGGAAAAGGAACAGCAAGAAACCAAAACGTCGTTCCTTTGGAAAAGGGACAACAAAAACAAAAAGTGTCGTTCCTTTGGAAAAGGAACAACAAAATCACAAGGTAAACAAAAAACGAAAAAAATAGCAAAGTTAAAGCAAAATGAATGGCTGATCCAAAAGGTGTTGTTCCTTTGGAAAAGGAACAACAAAACGAAAATGTTGTCCCGTTGAGAAAAGGAACAACAGAAAATAATAAAATTGTTGCTGCTCCGAAAAGGAACAACAAAGTGTTGATACAAAAATATGTACAAAGAAATTATGTACGAAGTGTAAAAAGAGATAAATAATTTAATGAATCAAAGGTGAGGAAGACTTCTCTCCCTCCCCCAAAATTTCCATATTATAGTCTTTGCGTAGTTGCTGGTAGAAGGACTCTTGAGTGAGTGGTTTGCGATAAAGTCGAACTCGGTGGCCATTTGCCTTGAAGGAATATCCAGAACCCTCAATAGTGATTAGAGTAAAAGTACCATTGTCATGGGAATTTCTGCAACCATACATTCAATTTCACTCTTTTGGCCGTAGGGATATCTGTACAGCCTGATGTTTCGAGGAAAACTTCCTGGAATCAAATGAATAGCATGATCATGATCAAAAATAGGTGGGAGACCTTTGGGAGTCTCAAATACCTTGGAATGATTTTCCAAGACTTTTTGGAGATTTGGAGAAATATATGATTTCGATGTGGGAACCTCTAGCGAACATAATTGTGTAAGTGCACCTCATTGTTCCTTCTTTACAAGCTTTGTCGTACCGTTAGAGCAGATTATCTTTCCTAGTTTCCCTACAATACCCCTTAATTCGACTTCCTTTCCTTCCACACAAATTTCCCGAAAATCTCTTGAAAATTAAAAGCTATTGTACCCAAGGATTGTAGCCATTAGACTCTTAG
Organism: Pinus taeda; assembly: GCA_000404065.3. Classification (NCBI taxonomy): domain Eukaryota; kingdom Viridiplantae; phylum Streptophyta; class Pinopsida; order Pinales; family Pinaceae; genus Pinus; species Pinus taeda. Next base: position 17,712 of record APFE030288094.1, on the reverse strand, counting down.
TACAACATGAGCACCACCCATTGGAATGGAAAGCATTGTGTTATTCAATACATATTCTCCCATGGATAGCTTGATATTATGGCACTTTCTAGAGCAATTTATGGTTCCTCCACTTGCAACCATCACTTGACACTCTGGTGCTAGATATAAGAAGCAATTCAATTACTTTTCTATCTTACAATGAATAAAATTATGGATACTTCCCGAATAAATCAACACTATTACCTCTTTCTTCTTGATATGTCCTTCTATCTTGATAGTTTGAGGAGTGGTAATTCCAGCCAATGCATTACAAGATATGGCCGGATTCCTTTCTTCTTTATCTAGGGTTTGTTCCTGGAGTATATCCTCTTCTTTTGACATTTCTTGTTCATTTTCTTCCTCCTCTTCATAGTTTATGTAGAATAATTTCTTCTCATCACACTTATGACCTTTAGTGTATTTGCTATCACAACTGTAACAAATCCCTTTTGCTATTTTTTCTTCCAATTGTTCTATTGTCAACCTTGTAGGTTGTGGAAGGCTAGGGGCAACAACACTTCCATCTTTATAGTTGTGAGTGGTAGGCTTCCTGGTTGCCATAATTTTGCTTTCAATTTTTCTTACTAACCTGAATGCCTTCTCCAATGAACTAGGTTCCCAAAGGCAAAAATCATGTTGAATATTATCCTTTAAATTCCCTATGAACACATCAATCCTATGCTCCTCTGGAATATCTTTTACCCTTATGTTCAATTTTTGGAACTCCTCAATGTGCTTCATCATTGAACCCTTCTGTTTGATATTTATCAATTGGCTAAAAAAGGTGTTGCTTTTTGTATCCTGATAATGTGCTATCATTCCTTTCGTAAAAATTGCCCAAGTGACAATTTGTTTACGAGAGCAAAGCCATCGATACCATACAAACTGATTTGGTTCCAAATATAAATTTTCAATACATACCTTTTTTTCGTTTTGCACATTAAGGAGATCGAAAAATTGCTCCATGTGTAGTATCCATGTTCTGGGATCCTTGCCATCAAACTTTCTCATATCGATTTTTGGAACATGGTGGGTCTTCAATCCAACATTAGAGTCTATGAAATCATGATTAACATTTCTTTTGTTCTCATCATGAGTTTCCTTTACTACTCTTTCACCATTAGTGACCATTTCTTGTAGCAACTTATTCAAATTTATCTTCAATTCTTCCATCTTATCATCCATGCCATTCATCTTAGCTTTCGTGCCATCCATCTTAGCTTCCACACCATCCATCTTAACTTGCATACCATTCATATTAGCTTTCACACCATCCATCTTAACTTGCATGCCATTCATATTAGCTTCCACACCATTCATCTTGGCTTCATTTACCTTTAGTGAGAGTGAAATTTGTTGTACTTGGTCCTGTAATTTTGATATATCATATTGCATTTCTTACTCTTCTTCACGAGTCATGCTAGAGCTTTCAGATTTCTTACTAAGTGTTTCAATTTTCTTTCTTCGGGGAATTAATTAATTCTAATAATTCTTCATTATTTCCTTTGAATTCCTTCAAACTATTTTTTGAAACTAATCTTATGCAAAATTAAAAAAAAAAACTACACACCTTTTTTTCACTTTGTAAGAGCTCGATATTGAATCTGTTATATATCTGTAACTACAGATCTCGAATATCTAAAATCTCATCTTGCGGTAGCCCTTTGAGTCCTATTTCTAACCTCGCAAGTCTGATCAAAATTGGATTCTGCAAGGAAGAGTTATGCCAAATCTCCCACGGTGACCTGATTATAGACTAGTTCAGTAGAGCGAACTTGTACGATGTGCCACGTGTCACCATTTCGACTTAGTACCTAAAAATGAAACACAAAAAACTACAGGTCATCCTCTTTCTGAAACTTCTTATGAAATTTCAATCTGATGCTCAAAACAAACGTTATGACGATTTTCCCCAGGTCACCTGTTTGGAATGTAATTCGAGAGTCTGCAAAAACCTAACTTCCTTAGATCATATCTCCGAAATATAGCGAGAAAAGCTCTGAAATTCAGACCCAAAGTTCAAAATGATTTTGTCTCAAATGGTTTTTTTTGTAGCTTCTGAAATGTCGTAGAAACAACGTTATAGTGAAAATTCCACGATGACCTGTTTGGAGCAGCGAAGCCCTAGAATCCAAGCTCTGATACCAAATTTTAGGAAACCAGCTCACAAAAAGATAGAAAAGATAGATCAACGCCTTATAATTCAGCCTCTTTGAGGGGGAAACCTCCTTTGCATTACAAAAATGAACAAATCTTGGATGATGCAAATGACTAAACCTCCTTTCTATATATAGGAGTCTAAGGGGTCACAATATAATCAAGCCGACATAACAGTGATAACATAAGGGCACAAAAATAACAATAGTGGGTTTCTATGGGGCATACTAATAACAATATGGGGACAATAGGGGCACAATAATAACAAGAAGGGATACAATGAAAATAGTAATGGGGGAGCCACTAGTATTATATGAGCCTAACACAAACCAACGGATCAAATGTGGCCCACCCAGATCAACAACAACCACACCATTTTCCCCCCCAGAACCCCTTCCGAACAATATTTGACAGGGGGGGTCTAGGGAAGTGGCCTTCATAAACCCAATTCATTGCACTCCCCCCCCCCATTTCGAAACTACTTCCCTCGGCTACCCCACTCCGAGTTGCCCTAAAACCCACTTTCCCCTCTGTAGACCACCCGTTGGTCTTATACACAATGTTCCACCATATAACGTCCCCATCTTATCCACTCCCCCATTACCATGTACCTCCTGCTTACCCTTTCATCCCCGCGCCTTCCTCTTGTTTTTGGCATTATGATTCAGGTTTGGCGTTAGGATTCAGGTGTTGTACTTGATGGCAACTCACTCAAGTGGAAAAATTCTATTCAAGTCCTCAAAATGATGGAAAGCAAGGGGTTCGCAGGTGCACCGTTCAAAAGGTGCGGACCCGTAGGTACGCCGACCCAGAAGTGCGGTCATACCCGCAGATTCTCTGTTCAGAAGGTGCAGTCCCCGAGTTCACTCACTCCAATGCAGAGAAGCGCACTCACGTGGGGTTTCTTATGTTTGGCCCTTGGTAGTTAGCCCGTCGTTCATGATCCTATGGTTTTGGTCTGTGGTATAATATCTAAATTATTAAAACCAGGTTTTGGATCCCTTGTATTGTTTTTCTATGGTTTTTATCCATGTTTTGAATAAGGGCTTGCCTATAAAAAGGAAACGATATCTCTTGGCTACACACTCATGAAAATTGAATATCTTAAGATCTGAAATTTTAGGTAATCGGTTCTAAAGACTAGATCTATATGAAGGTGAAATTGAAGGTGAATCTATTGATAGGTTGTGATCTCTCGGGCGCATGATCAGATCTGTGGATCTGACTGTTTGTGGCGCATTGGAGGACTGTTAATTTGGCTCCTTCGGAGGGCCGCAGACGATCCACAGTGCAGGTGCAGAGGTAGGCAGTGCAGCAGAAGGCGCAGGTGTGGAGGTATGTAGCGCAGTAGAAGGCGCAGGTGTGGAGGTACGCAGAGCAGAAAAAGGCACAGTACGAAGGTATGCAGAGGAACAGAAGGATGAGGTGCAGATCTGCGTGGAGGTACGCAGATCAGCAGAGGGATCAGTTGCGGATCTGCGCAGTTTAGAAACAAAAGGACTTCGAATATTTGCAGGTTTCTATTAGTGAAGTTGTGGACTTTTCTTGACATACTTATTGGCTGCCTTTTATCTATTGTTGAAGAGTTCTGGGTTTAGATTACTGGTATTTCTGTTCTAGTTACTCCATTCTGAAAAGTTATTGGTTGATTCCTTGGTTGATTATAAAAGGATATTGGGTGATTCATATGTATTTGTTGATTATTTGATGTTCATGGATCCAGTCTAAAAATTCATGAAACGTGGTGCTTAAAGAAGTAGAAGAGCTAAGGGGGTTGTAGCTCCCTTCCAGGAGAGACTGGAAAACGAGAGAGGGTTGTAGCTCTCTACAGGTTGCAGCCTGCGTCCTGGTAAAGAACTGCACTAGTACAAAATCATTGTAAAAGAAGTTTCTAATTTAAAGAAGATAGAGACATATTGCAACAGGTGGTTTTCACCCACATTGGGTTTCCACCTTATATCTGGTGTTCCTTGGTGTGATTATATGTTTTTCATGTTCTTTCCCATTATTATATGGTACTAAAATACAAAATAATGATCGATATCTGAAGAATAAATTAAAATATAAATCTGGAAGATATATTGAAAAGAATTTGATAATACTGATTCACCCCCCCCCCCCCCCCTCTCAGTATTATTTCCAACAATTGGTATCAAAGCAGGTCCTTTTGAAGAAGCTTGATTGCTTGAAGGAAGTTCTATCATTATGTGCAACTACGAGAGGGAAGCATCAATCAGGCCACCGATTTTTGATGGGACAAACTTCGTATATTGGAAGGTAAGAGTTACTGCCTATCTTCAATCTCTTGGTACAGAAGTTTGGGATATCATAGACGCAGGGTATGCTTTTCCTTCAGCAACTCCTACAGATCCGGCTGAGAAGAAGAAATATGAAACAAATGCAAAGTTGGTCAATACTCTTCTAGGATGTCTATCTCAATCAGAATTCGTGAAGGTTATGCAGTTGAAATCCGCAAAGGAAATATGGGACAAGATTGTTTTGAGCTATGAAGGAGATGATCAAGTAAAACAAGCAAAACTTCAAACCCTCAGAATTCAGTATGAAAATCTCAGAATGTACAATGATGAAAGTGTGGCTAACTATTTTCTTCATGTAGATGAGATTGTTAATTTTATGAAAAATTTGGGAGAAGAAATAAAAGAGGTTGTTGTGGTTGAAAAAGTTCTAAGATCTTTGTCCCCTAGGTTTGAATCTAAAGTTTCTGCAATAGAACAAAAAGAGAATCTACAAAACCTTAAAATGTCACAACTGCACTGAATTCTAACTAATTATGAAATGAAGAAAGGAGCTCCATCAGACAGGAGAGAAGTTTCCTTCAAGGCTTCAGGCAAAGGAGAGTATTATGAGTCAGGACACGTGTCAGAAGAAGAAGAATCAAATTTTGTCAGAAATCTTCAACGGGGTACTGGAAGATTCAGAGGTAAGTTACCTTTCAAATGTTTTGCTTGCGAAAGAGTAGGTCACTATGCTGCCAAATTTCCTCATAAGGATAAGATTGACAAGGGGAAAGAACCTGTTAGATGGAACAAGAAACAGAATGCAAATAAGAAAAGCTATTACACTCATGAAGATAGTGATGGATTTTCAAATAGTGAAGAAGATGAACGAGGTAATAATTATAGACTTTTAATGGCTTTTGAAGGTGATGATTACATGGATGCTATAGATGAAGAAGGTTTTTATGAAGAAATTTCTAAACTCAAAGTCTGTTTAGAAGAGAAAAATATGATTATTGATTCTCTGCAATGTCAACTGGCTGAAAGAGAAAAACATCATGAAAAACTGGAATGTGAAATTGTTGGTCTTAGAAAAGAGATTGAGAAAACAAAAGCTCTTAATCTTAATTTTGTTAAAGGATCTAAAACTATGGATGAGATTATCAATGTGCAGCGTTCTCCACTAATCAAGACAGGTCTGGGATATAATGGAGAAGCATCACAAGCATCCACTTCCAAAAGTTATCTTGATGCAGCAAGGAGGAGCGAGCAAATGCCTAATAGAAATTATCAGGTAAATCAGGGACAGTTTACCTCAAGAATGAACAAAGACTATCAAGAAAATCGAGGGCAATCTACTTTAAGGGTAAACAGGAGCCACAATCAGCCACAGGTAAAATCTTCTCAATTTGCCTCAAGAATGGATGACAATAGAAACTACAATCATTTGGCGGGTAGATTTGATAATCGCAGAAGTTTCTTTAATGGCCAATGTTTCTCTTGCCATAACTTTGGTCACAAAGCAGCTCAATGTGTTGCCTATAAGACAATCATGACTAGAGAAGCTCAAAAACAAAGAAGTATGACTGGAATTACGAAAAGGACCTATAACAAATTTTCGGCCCTCGAAAATGAAATTGAATGTTCTATTTGTAATAACTTTGGTCATGAATATTTTGAATGCAGGAGCAGGTTTCAGTAGACAAAGGAACAAGCCTCAAGCACCAGAACATGGAGAATAAAGGAACCACAACCAGAAAGATGTGGGATAGATTTTTATGCAGAAGGATAGGAAAATCTATGGTACATCAACAGTGGATGTTCAAAGCATATGACAAGTGATAAAGAAAAACTTGAATCATATACTGCTTTAGAAAATGGAAAGAAAGTTTCTTTTGGAAATGATACCCCTGTAGCCATAAAAGGAAAAGGCACTGCTCAGTTGAAAGAAAAGGTCAAAGCTGGAAATGTTTTGTATGTTGATGGCTTGAAGCATAGTCTACTGAATTTCAGTCAGATGTGCGATTAAGGAACTGAGGTAATATTTCGATCAAATGGATGTAGTGTTCGTGATCTTGATACAAGAAAAACAGTGATCAAAGGTACAATAACTCCAAATAACCTATACATATTTGAAGAAGGATAACAACAATGATATTTGAGCAAGGATGATGAACATTGGTTATGGCACTGGAGGTTGGGACATCTAAGCTTTTCACAAATAAGGAAAACATGCAAATACCAAGCAGTTCATGGTCTTCTAGATATTAAAATTCCAAACAACACCATATGCAAATCATGTCAGTTTGGTAAGCAAACCAGAACTAACTTCCCTGAGAAGGAACGATCAGCCAGCAGGCCTCTTGAACTAGTCCATACAGATGTATGTGGCCCAATTAGGACAAGGTCACCTCGAGGAGAAGAATACTTTATATTATTCATTGACGACTTCTCCAGGATGGTCTCGTTGGGACTTATGAAACAAAAGGACGAAGCATTCAAAAAATTCAAATCTTTCAAAGCTTTGGCTGAAAATGAATCAGATCAAAAAATTAAGTGCCTCAGGACTGACAGAGGGGAATTTACCTCAAATGAATTTTTCAATTTCTGTGAAGAACATGGAATAAGAAGGGAATTCTCTACAGCTAGGACTCCTCAGCAAAATGGAGTGGTGGAAAGGATGAACAGAACTGTTCAACAAATGGCTCGTGCTATGCTTGATGAGTCTGGAACTCCCGCAACCTTCTGGGGTGAAGCTGCATTTTTTGTGGTTGTTATTCTCAACAAAACAAATGTCCGAGTGAACAACACTCAAACTCCTCATGAGCTATGGTATGGTGAGACTCCTTCGATAAAGCATTTCAAAAGTTTTGGAAGCAAATGCTATATTAAGAATAATGATGAATAGCTTGGAAAACTTGAACCTAGAGCAGATGAACGCATTCTCCTTGGTTATTCTCCACACAGAAAAGCATATAAGTGTTACAATAAAAGACTTCGAAGAATTGTTGACCACATTGATGTAGTGGTTGATGAAAAAGGATACATTCCTAGGCATGTAAATTATGAAAATATCGAAGAGGATGAAGACTACCCTCAAAATCAAATTGATGATGAAGAAGAAACCTTTGAAGAAGAAACCCATGAGGAGCCAGAGGAATAGATAAGGATAGAAGAAAGGACTCCTTCTAGGTATGTTCAAAAGAATCATCCAGAATCACAAATTTTGGGGCAAAAGGAGGCAGGCATACAAACAAGAAGAACAATTGCAGAAGCTTCAAGCTATTTGGCATTACGCTCCTCCACTGAACCACAAAATGTAAGAGAGGCATGCAAAGATGAATGCTGGGTCAAGGCAATGGATGAAGAACTTGAGCAAATCGAAAAGAACAACACTTGGGAATTGGTTCCTAGACCAAAAGATAAGAATGTCATAGGAATAAAATGGATCTTCAAGAACAAGTTGAATGAAAATGGGGAAGTTATTAGAAACAAGGCCAGACTTGTCTGTAAGGGTATGCTCAACAAGAAGGAATATACTTTGAAGAAACTTTTGCTCCCGTTGCTAGACTTGGGCCATCCGTGTTCCTTGCTCTCTTAAGCTTTCAGAAGTTCAAAGTTTTTCAAATGGACGTGAAATTAACCTTTCTGAATGGGGACTTAGAAGAAGAAGTGTACATTGAGCAGCCAGATGGTTTCATCCTTGGGAATGATCCAAATCTTGTATGCAGACTAAAAAAAGGCTCTCTATGGTCTTAAACAGGCTCCAAGGGCTTGGTACTATCGTTTGGACAAATATCTTCATCAACAAGGTTTTTCAAAAGGATCAGCAGATAGCAATCTTTATATAAAAATTTAAAATGACAAATTGCTAATACTTGTTGTGTATGTAGATGATATTATCTTTGGTAGCAATGAAGAAGCTATGAGTCAAAGCTTTGCCTTGGTGATGCAAAAACAATTCGAAATGTCTTTGCTTGGAGAACTGACATACTTTCTTGGATTGCAAATCCAACAAAATGAAGGCGGTATCTTCTTATCTCAAACCAAGTACCTCAAGCAGATTCTGAAGAAGTATGGCATGGAATATTCAAAACTAGTAGGTACCCCTATGGTTATAGGATGCAGTGTCAGTGCAAATGATGAATCAGCAGCAGTGCATCAACCAACCTATAGATCCATGATTGGAAGTCTACTTTATTTGACTGGTACCCGACCAAACATCACGCATGCAGTAGGAATAGTTGGAAGATTTCAGGCAAATCCTAAGGAAACCCATCTTCAGGCAGTAAAGAGAATTTTCAAGTATCTTCAAGGAACTCGAAACTATGGCTTATGGTATCCAAGAGATACAGATATCACTCTTCATGTTTATACAGATGCAGATTGGGCTGGAAGCGTGGATGAAAGGAAGAGCACAAGTGGTGGTGCATTCTTTATGGGTTCCAGATTAGTATCTTGGTTCAACAAGAAATAAAGTTCGATTGCTTTATCTACAGCTAAAGCAGAATATGTGGCTACTGCATCTTGCTGCACTCAACGTCTTTGGATGATGCAGACCTTGTAGGATTTTCAAATCACTTGTACACCATCTATCTCCATCTTATGTGATAATACAAGTGCAATCAGCATTTCAAAGAACCCAGTCATTCATTCAAAGACCAAACACATACCGATAAAGTATCACTTTCTCAGGGAACAAGTGCTTGAACAAAAGGTCAAGTTGGAGTATGTTCCTTCTAAGGAACAAGTTGCTGATATACTCACCAAACCATTGCCCAGGGAGACCTTTGAATACATTAGGCAAAAGTTGGGGGTAGTTGATGCATCATCTTGTTGTTTTTGAATCTCATCTGTTTCAGAGATTGTTGGTTGTACACAAGTTTCATATGAGGTATATGCGTACATTTGTTGGTTTATGAATTGGTCGAAGATCGAATAGCACAGGTTCAGGGGGAGCATATATACTGCATTGTTGGCATTATGGTAGAAGATCTTGAAGAAGAATGTACAAAAGGAGAACATGGATGCTGATCTACATATTGCTACTAATATGTCTCTGTCCCTTTCACGGTCATTTATGGTGTATGGTGGATTATGGTTCTTCTTGAAGAAATTTTTCTTTTGCAGATTTGGGGGAGCATGATCGGAAGTGAAAAGACTTAAGCATGTTCTCAGGGGGAGCATAACCCTTTTCCCTTGATACCAAAGGGGGAGAATGACCTTGAAGTTCGTGGGGTTGCCATCAAGTCCAAAGGGGAGATTGTTGGCATTATGATTTAGGTTTGGCGCTACAGTTCAGGTGTTGTACTTGATGGAAACTCACTCAAGTGGAAAAATTCTATTCAGGCCCTCAAAATGATGGAAAGCAAGGGGTTTGTAGGTGCACCGTTCAAAAGGTGCGGACCCGTAGGTACGCCGACCCAGAAGTGCGGTCATACCCGCAGATTCTCCGTTCAAAAGGTGCGGTCCCCCAGTTCACTCACTCCAATGCAGAGAAGTGCGCTCGCGTGGGGTTTCTTATGTTTGGCCCTTGGTATTTAGTCCGTCGTTCATGATCCTATGGTTTTGGTCCGTGGTATAAGATCTAAATTATTAAAACCAGGTTTTGGATCCCTTGTATTGTTTTTCTATGGTTTTGATCCATGGTTTGAATAAGGGCTTGCCTATAAAAAGGAAACGAGATCTCTTGGCTACACACTCATGAAAATTGAATATCTTAAGATCTGCAATTCTGGGTAATCAGATCTAAAGGCTAGATCTACATCAAGGTGAAATTGAAGGCGAATCTATTAATAGGTTGTGATCTCTTGGGCGCATGATTAGACTTGTGGATCTGACTGTTTGTGGCACATTGGAGGACTGTTAATTTGGCTCCTTCGGAGGTCCGTAGGTGATCCACAGTGTAGGTGCGGAGGTATGCAGCGCAGCAGAAGGCGCAGGTAAGGAGGTACGCAGCGCAGCAGAAGGCACAGGTGTGGAGGTACGTAGAGCAGAAAAAGGCACAGTACGAAGGTATGCAGAGGAACAGAAGGATCAGGTGCGGTTCTGCGTGGAGGTACGCAGATCAGCAGAAGGATCAGTTGCAGATCTGCGCAGTTTAGACATAGAAGGACTTCGGATATTTGCAGGTTTCTATTAGTGAAGTTGCGGACTCTTCTTGAAATACTTATTGACTGCCCTTTATCTATTGCTGAAGAGTTCTGGGTTTAGATTACTGGTATTGTTGTTCTAGTTACTCCATTCTGAAAAGTTATTGGTTGATTCCTTGGTTGATTATAAAAGGATATTGGGTGATTCATATGTATTTGTTGATTATTTGATGTTCATGGATCCAGTCTAAAAATTCATGAAACGTGGTCCTTAAAGAAGTAGAAGAGTTAACGGGGTTGTAGCTCCCTTCCAAGAGAGACTGGAAAACGAGAGAGGGTTGTAGCTCTCTGTAGGTTGTAGCCTACGTACTGGTAAAGCACTGCACCAATACAAAATCATTGTAAAAGAAGTTTCTAATTGAAAGAAGATAGAGGCATATTGCAGCAGGTGGTTTTTACCGACATTGGGTTTCCACCTTATATCTGGTGTTCCTTGGTGTGATTATCTGTTTTTCTTTTTCTTGCTCATTATTATATGGTACTGACATACAAAATAATGATCGATATCTGAAGAATAAATTAAAATATAAATCTGGAAGATATATTGAAAAGAATTTGATAATACTGATTCAACCCTCCCCCTCTTAGTATTATTTCCAACACTTGCACTCACACATCACCATATCTCCGCCAATCCTTGAATGTCACATGTCTACATTCCCCCCCCCCCCAATATGTTCATTTTCACTGGTCTAGTATATAAGTATGTTATTCATTAATTCTATTCCCCTGTGCCAAAATAAACGACTCTTTGTGAACATTAACTATTTTTCTTTATAAACATCCGATTTCGCGTACATTGAACCTTCCTTGGCTATTTTTCTATTGAAAACTATTTCGATCAACGTTGTGTCTCCTCTCAAAGCCCCTCCATTTTCAGAACCTTCAACGCATTCATATTCCTTTCCAATTCCTCACTTGACCATCTAGCTCTCTGATCAGATATTTATAGGAAAATCGACTCAGTTTTCTCAATTATATCTTCCAAGAAGAAATATGTTCCCCAGGAGAATCCCATGTTTCCCCCAGCCATATATTTGGACCACTAGCCTTTAGTTGATTAGCTCTATCGGGTTACAGAGACCAATTGTGAATTCAACTTATACGAACTTCACAATTAGCTCAACCAAAACCATATGGACCTTAGTGATGAATTAGGCTTGTGGGACTCTTTCCTGCCCCAATACATTTTCCTACAAAACTATTATTTCGCTGAATTTGTAACCTGGTGCCAATTCCTCTATATGCCGAGCCAAAGAATAGTAGTGGCCCAAAATGGTGAAGTCATCTTTTCCATTAATGGCCGCTCAATTTTAGAGATTCTCTAGATAACAAACACTAACGCGGGCAACCTTTTCATCGAGATTTCCTTACAGAAATATATAACAAATTGGATTTCCCTCGGAGAGCCAAAGGGTTTGAAATTTTTTTCCTAATGATTCTCAATTACCCAAAATAAACCCTCCCTACCCTGCTTCTATTTTCCCTGAGAAGGCCAAACAGATAATCTCCATGTTTTATTTCATTTTAGGATACTACTCTAACCAATGGGTAGATGAAAACATTTTTTCATTTCTCTCTATATTTTCTAGTGGTGAAGAGCCACCAACTATTTTCTGTTACAGTGAAAAATTTTGGTAGAGATGATTCATGAGCAATTCATGGAATTCTCAAACGAAGGAGTTTTTAGATATGCATCCATTTTTGTGTATTTATTTATTTATTATCATTCAGATAGGTTCCCTTTCCAGTTACAGAAGATAGACAATCAAGGGAACCCTCAGTCAATCATTCACTAGACCTCCTTAGTCACAAAGAATAACACTGAATTTACATTCAATGATTTTGTAGATAAATTTGTACACATGGCAACTAGTTTGCTAAATAGTGATGCAAACCCCAGAATACATCCAAAGATAAAGAGATTTTTTCATTTGAGTGATGAGACCAGGAGAGGGGACTGGTATTTATACCAATCTTACACAGATATCATAATATATGGCTGTGAATTTTGTCACTATAAACTACATAAATTTGTAGCTATTTGAATATTTTCCTTGGATTTTATCAGGCAAATGATCAACATGGATCAGTTGCACTACCTGGCAGCCAAGAAGAAAGCACAGTTCAAAATAAAAACACAAGTTGGGCCATTTATATGCAATGCAAGGTCAACAGGACAAGAGTTAGAGGCTATCCTTAAGCAGATGAATTCAAAACATATCTTTACTTGGTCTTATGACCCTTTTGGGACAATCTATAAATTAAGAATGGAACAGAAGTATGCTTCCTTCACCCATACTCCTAGACCAGAAATAGAACAATTTCTGAACCAGGAGGAGTGGTAGGAGAATACTCTGCCAGAGGCCGAAGAGTAGGTACTATCTACTTCATAGACTCCATTACCTCGAGAAAAGACAAAGAAAAGATTGAGGGAAAGTATCTCCCCTTTAGTAATAGAGATCTCACCTAAGTATTTTATAGTATATAGCAAGAAACATAAGACTACAAATACAGGGGAAAGTCAATAGTAGAATACAAAACAACAACAACCCATCGTTCGAATAGGTCTCTGCATCCCTTCGGTGTCAAGGAGAGAGGATAATATTACTACATCTTTGGTGACCCCAATGGCCACATATACACCAATTTCATCACCATTGAGAGAGGCAGACCAAAGTAGTAAGGATCAAAGTATTTTTGTCATTTATAGAGAAAAAAAGTAAAGAACCAGGCACTCAAGGCCATGACCTTTTCACGGTTTTGGAAACATACAACCATCACCCAACACATGCTTATGTTAGCTTTTGATGCAGAGAAGAAGAAAATGCAAGTTGCCTTCTTGGAGCCTAATGTTTCTCAGCCTAGGCCAACAGAAGATTACAAGAAATATATCCTCTCTTTTGACATAGATACAATCCGTCTCATTGACCAGATGGACTTCCACAAATAGTCTGGAGAAATTATTTACAAAACCATTACAAACACAGTTATGGAAGTACCTAAGCTTAATGTTTCAGTAAATAATATTCAAGGACAATTAAATTTATAAAGAGTTTGTTCTTGGGCCAAAGACACAAAGATAAAGTATTTGGAGTATTTGGTCATTAAACTGGTATATGATCCCAATGATGTAAAGGCAGCCGAATAAATCATTAGGAGCAAGAATGCAGATATAGCAACACTGAAGAAGCATCTTAAACTCTGCTCCACTGAAGATCCATAGGCCAAGGAATATGGAGAGTAGGAGAAGAAAAAGGATAATATGTTCAAGATCATCATTGAACAAAACAATCAGATTTCAAAAATGGAAAAGGAGATGGGGACACTCCTGAAAGAAAAAGAGCAACAAGCTAGTGTAGTGCAGGAAATTCCTTTGGCTATAATCCCAGTAAAAGGTACATTGGCAGTCGAGTAATTAACACCAGCCCAAACTTCAACAACAATTCTCACAGCAGAAGGACAATCTAATAGTACTCTAGTAGATTTGGCTAGGGCCATGTAAAATATGTTTATTAAAGACCAAGAAATTGGGAAATTAACTAAGAAATTAAATAATTTGTAGGCACAAAAGCTAAAATTAGACAATGTACATCTAGTAGAATTGCAGAAAACACACAAGCTCACACAAAGGATATAATACCTAGAGAATCAATTTGCCATAGCTAAAACCATTGCAAAATCCAAAGAAAACATATGGGTATAGATCAATGAATCTATCACAAGGATATGGCCATCTATTGAAATCATATTTGAAAAAGATGAGTTGGTCCAAAAATCAAAAGAACTTATAGCAGATGTGAAGAAATACCTTGGTACCAAACCAAGTGATGCTATAGCTCTAATTAGACTGTTAAATTCAAAATCCAGAGAAGAGTTGGAAGAACTAGACATAAAAGACAAAACATATACCATTTTAGAAGTGAGAAAAGTTCTCACTAAGAAGAATTTGATGCTGCAATTGGAGACTAAATGAAATAGCCCGGAAAACATCACTCAGAGATTTCATAGCAAAATTCAACTTACTACACCAAAAATGTCTCCCTAGATTACAAGGGATAGGATATAAATTGGTCAAGCATGAATATTACCAGCATAAATTGTACACTATTGCTAGAGATAGGTCAAATTTTCTAAAATCAAGGGAACACTCATAGGAAAGGCGTTCATGGAAGACCTAAGCTATGATTTATTGACCAAACATGAAACTAGTTATTTGTTTCTCACTAAGCCTACCTTGGAGAAATTCACAGAGGTAGATGAGGTTTACCAGAAGTTAATCAAGTTTAAATTGCAAGATGAACAGAGGTGGGAAAAATTGTGTGAGTTACTAGAGTAAACAGTCATCGAATCTCTAGAAGGACATCAACAACCAGTTGCTATTCTTTAGGTCTAGTCACCAATAGAGAGCCAGAAACATAGTGCCAGTCAGATGCATAAATTCACTTTCCTAAATTTTTGTACTATTTGTGTAAACAATTTTAGATAATTTAGGATTTTCCCTTGACATTCTGAAATCAAGATGTTTTTGTAATTTTTCTATAAATACTTCATATTTCGAAGTAGCAAGGGTTGATCTCTGTATGGAAGAAAAGGACTATTGATGTAAAGTTGCTCCACAAGTTCAAGTGGACAAATCATCAGTAATACATAACCTTTTCAAGATTCATGTGTCAAATTTTGTTGGTGAAGTGATATTCTCTCTTGTTATTGTGTTTTCCTATTTCTATAATTTCACATGTGTTTAAGATCTATTTTATTCAAAGAAAATAAAGAATATGAATTTGCTTAAATACACTCAATTCTGCCTTTTGAACAATTTCAATGTTTTCAACTAAAGTTAAGTAATAGAATTCTTAATTGGTTTATCTTTAATTGATACTTAGTCATCTTTTCTTTCCCACCTCATCAAGCCTATAATATCCAATGAATCTGCCTACCTTTCCCTATTAAACTCATCTGTCATTGCTGAAAGGATACACCTAAAGCAAATTGACTCTATTGCCCAATGGTCATGTTATCACCCCAAGAAACTCTCCTAGGTTGTAGCTAGGAGATGCTCGGGAACATATAAATTCAACTTATTCTTGCAGATGGATGAATGGAAGGAATGATGCATGTTCAAGCCAGATAACCACTTCTACTATGCTTAATTCCAGACATGCGTGAACACCCCCAGACTACAAGGCTTTAGACCACCAATTACTCACAATTCAAGGATTGGGTGAATATGGAGAATACTGACCACACCAGCAGATGCACATGACCATGTGATGGATGTCTGCAACCAATAAAT
Source organism: Pinus taeda (assembly GCA_000404065.3). Classification (NCBI taxonomy): domain Eukaryota; kingdom Viridiplantae; phylum Streptophyta; class Pinopsida; order Pinales; family Pinaceae; genus Pinus; species Pinus taeda. The sequence continues at coordinate 1,849 of APFE030288094.1, read as the reverse complement.
AAATCTGCAAATCTATTTCCCTAATGCACAGACAGGATGACAGCTCTCTGGCACTAGGTGAAAAGAAACCTGAATAACTCATTCATTGATACATACAAGACTTTAACATAGAGATAAGATGACAGCTTCTCTAATGCCAAACATCAAGAGCTCAGAAATATAGCATATTCGGCATAGCTTGGAATAGAAGAAACATGGAAAGTGAGTAAATAACACAAAAGAAGCTTGTATTAGCTGAAAATGAAGATGAGACGCTGCAAATATCAAAGTAGTTACAGTCTCTAGAAGTTGAACCTTACATCAAAACATCAACCATCAACCCTGATTACATCTTGCTTGGGGGTGTATATAGAGTTTTATGACAAAAGCACTTGGCCATTCTGAGTATGGAGGGGTCATAATTGACCACCAACCGCTTTAACTACCTGATGGAGTCTCTGGTGCAATTTGCTTGCTTCAGTGGATAAATATGATCTTATCGTGTGCTTTATTGTCCTCTCAGATGGCTGGAGTGTCGTATGGGATGAAGTTTCATGACTGTTAAATGCATTCACCTGCTCAGGCTCTGTCCTTTGCCTCCTCGGCCATACTATTGGTTAAATATGGTGGTTGAGGAGCAGCTACAAACAGGTAATAAAACTGATCACCTTTGTCCTTCGGGTGCATGAAATGATCGAGGGAAGCGTATTGCATGGCAAACAGACGCGTTGAATGATGGAGGAAGATCATCCATAGGATCTAGAAAATGGATGGTTGGGATTGCTTGGTAGAGGGTATCGAGAGATATGGGAGTGGGGTGATTGCGGATCGTTGCATTTTGGGCGTACATATCTTACGGCTGTCAGTCGGAGGATACGTGCCAGAGTTATCGGGCAGCAACGGGAGGCTAAGCGGTAAGCTGTTTTGGTCACACCGCTTTCAGACACAAGGTGGTAAAAGGACAATGGTGTGTGATTCCATTTAGAGTGTGACGCGTGGCGGCAGGGGAAGGACAAAACTACTTTTCATCGCGCGTTATCGCCCCAACCATTTGCGGGCACGGGGAGAGCGAATGTCGTTTGATTGCAGCAAAGACGATTGGATGGTGGAGATTTGATTGCACGGGTGTTATCGTCAGATGTGACAGGGGACCGTTGGATTGGGGTGACGGAGATCAACGGCTAAGATTGCGGTGGTGGGTTTGTGAAGGCGCCCGATCGTATGGGTGCGGGCTTATGGGGGTATGGGTTTAAGCGCTCAGGGCTTAAAGACAATAGATTCTATGTGATTTTTAACAAAAGCGTAGGAAATGTAAATGAAGGGAGAGTTAAAGAGGTAAAGGAGAAGGTGAGGGTAACCATTATAGGCCTTCTTTGAGCATGACCATGGACCAAGCATGCCTCCAACTTTAGAAAATCAATGTTATATAGTAGAGCTACACTGGCTCCCTCTAGGGATGAGATCCTCCCTGTGAGGTCTCAAGAACTGCAGACCAATGCCTTGCCTGTCAAAACCAAATGGGAAAAATTCCCTAGTGTTCCATTGGGCATGGAGTCTAACTGAGTCTACACTAAAATTGATTAAAATAACATATTTACAAACTTAAGGCCCACAAACCTTAAAGAACGTAAATTTTCAGAAAACGCTCGTTAACTGGGCCATCAAAAATTGTCTCCCCTTCCATACTCTACAGTATGAAAGTATTGTTCCCTTGGATCTAAGAAATGATAAAAGGCCCTGACCTCTGACAAGCTTGGTGGGCTTCAATTCTATGTTAAATTCAATAAGCTTTGCAATCGATTTAGCGCTTCTTCCATCAGCATCAGGCTGTGTTAGGACATCTTTAATTGAAGTAGAAGGTACATACACA
>APFE030288093.1:21715-76445 GCA_000404065.3 Pinus taeda | reverse complement strand
TTCAGATAGGGAGGTGGCTCTGTAGTGTGGCACTGAGGTCTCATGAAGTTGCTGATGATCTTTTGCACCTCTTCACTGGTCATCTTGTCACCAGTGTCCATCAAATAATTCATGGAGAATGGGATCAGCAACTCTGTCTGATCAAACTGTAACATTTTGTTTATGGACTCAGCATTAATGTAAAAGAGGATCCTCCCTGACGGGGTGCTGACAGCTCTGTGCTGGGCATCATAGTGTTCAGCACAGAGGTGAATGATTTCGAGGAAAACATTCACAGCTGGGAGACAGTAATAGGGCAGGTTTGATTCCCAGATCCCATGTGTACCATGCCCGTCCTTATAGTCTTCCCTCAATCTACTGAAGGTCTGCAAGAAGTCCCTGTTTCCTTCAAAGTCTCCAATGAGACTATCCTTGTCTACTAATGGCAAGGCCTCCAGCTCCTTATTCGTTTGACTTTGTGAGGCCACACTGATGGATGAAGTTGCAGGAGATGCCATGATAGAAGCTAATCTGTACAGGTAGGGGTAATGGTTTGACAAGTCCTTAAAGAATTTTTAGCTACAGACCAACTGTTAGCACAGTCTGGTGTCCTTCCTTTAGTGGATAATGCAAGCTGGCTTTTGTAGTTTGCTGTGAAATTCACAGGGATGTAAGTTGCTAATGAGAGGCTACAGAGTCAGTGAGGTTTCTTTGGTATGAAAGCAGGTGGCCTGTACTTGGCAAAAGGGAACAATGCCGAGCACCTTGGGGGCAATTTTGGGGTCTTTAGCCCGCGGAACGAGCACTCCTCTGTCGAATTCGGGTTTAGGGGTGGTGCAAATTGCCTGGGTTCACTTTGTGTAACAGGCCAGGATGAATTTCAAGAGTTTAGCTGGTGTTTAATGGTGAATTTTTTACAGAGAATTGAAATGCATGGGTGAAGCAGGAAACTGGCTAAATACCTGGAAAAACTAGCTTGGACGCTTGCGAGCCGGGCTGTGAAGGCTTAATGCCGTCAAATTGTAGACTTGCAACGGTTGAAATCTTGAATTTTTCGGCTGGAGGACAAATTTCGCGGCAGCTGGTTGACAACGACTCCTTCTTTTACACATGAAAATGACTTAAAACGGCTCATTTGGCCATTTATAACGTTGAATTTTGGAAAAAGCTCTTATTGGCGCTTTTCTGCCGATGACGTCAGCATGACGCCATGGTGGGCCCATAGTACGGAGGTGACGTGGTGCTGAGGTGTGAGCCAGGGTGGCAGGACACGGTGGCGGGCTGATGCGGTGGTAGGGCTGCGTGGAGGGCCACGGGACACGAGGGCGGGCGAAGGTAAGGTGACGTCAGGATGACGTTAGTGTGACGCAGGAGGGAGGGTGGTAAACTAGACGGTGGTAAGCGGGTTCCCCGCACCACCTTTGGGGCAAAGGCGGTATCGGGGAGGGGGCTCCGAACAACCCCAGCGCCCGCCATGCGTCCTTGTACGGGCCCAAAAACATTTTCCCCGGACGCTAAAGGTCGGCAGGTCGGGGAGTGAAATTGACCGCCCACCTTTAGATCTGGGCGGCGGAGATCGGACGGCTGGCGGGTCCTCCGACGGGTCGTGCAGGTTGGGAAGGGGCCCGCCATGTGATTAAAATATTCATTTAAATATTTGGGTGGAGAACCTTGGGTTTTATGGGTTTTTCCGGGTTTTGTCATGATTTGAAAGAGGGGTTATGGGTAGGAGGGGTTTTGTTATGGTCTTTCTTTGCAAATGAGGGCTAAATGAGTAAAATGACTTGGAATGGGAAGAGAGATGACCAGGAGGTTCATCAAAGTGACCAGGTGTCATTTTGATTCCTTTTTAAACAGACCATATGGCTATAATGCCAAGGGGAGGGATATTTATACGAATTTTGGGGTTTATACACCATGGTGTTAATACTAGTAGGGGAAAGGTAAGATAGGGGAGTTATGTAATAGGATTAGAGGTTAATATGGATGAAGGGGGTAAGTGAGGGGGATGTCACTGAGTTTGTTTGAAACATACTTAGTTTAGGGAGTAGATCAAAATGAAAATATTTTTACATAGGAAATGTGGCTTTTTAAAGGATAAAGGACCTCCATGCAACCATAAATCTTTACCTGCATTTTAACTCATGAGGGGATGTTAGTAACAAATGGGAAAAGGGAAGGAAGGGAAGTTAGACATAATCATTTGTTGCGCTTCTCTCATTTTGGCCATCAAAGTCAAATTTTTAAACTGAATATCATTGCTGCAACCCCATCTACCTACCCAACTACTTTGTCTAGCATTTTTTCTTCTTGGAGGGTGCACTTGGACTTGCAGACCCTCTGTGTGCCTTTTCTTTTCCCTGGCTTTTTCCTTTGATTTTCTATCAAATTCTACCCTTATTTCTTCCAGGGTCCCAGATTAAACTGTTGGGAACCTTTCTTCTCTACGAGTACTACTTGTCTGCCAAGATTAAACAGTTTGGACAAACTTCTTTCTCTATTCTATAGCAGAAAATTTAAACATGGTATGATCCAGATTAGGCTGTTGGACCATCCATCAAAATTGAGTCTCCATCAAGATGTAGACACACCTTGTCTCTTCATGAAAATATGGGATCTTTGCATCATCAAAGCAGAGCATATTTGGCCCTTTTCATAGCCAATCATGAAATATGAAACCTATTAGTATAGGTAACAAACAGATGCCACATGTAGCTAGTGGCACATCCATTGGGGGTGAGGGGTTAAAATCATGTATTCCTGTCAAACTTGCCTAAACGACTCACTATCCATCTTGAATGATGTACCTAAGTCCCATTATCTAAGGAATATCAGCCCAATTGTACACCTGTGGTTTCCATAAAATGGCCTGACACTTGACTAGCCAAATAATCCTAAGTCCCAGCTTGGTCTAAATGTTTCCTATGTCTAAAATTATTTTAACAAAAAAATTTCGCTGAAAACACAAGGGACAGATTGAACCATGAGCCTTGAAACCCTACCTTTTGACCTCTCTTATTTGCATACTTTGATCAATCATAACTCTAAGTCAGAAAGGAATTTTTCAAACTTCACCACACCATTAGAATGCTCTTTGTGACAATTATTCATTTATACCAACTCTAGGAGCATAAAAACTGATCTCCAAATATAGAAATGCCTTTAAAGCCTAGGCTACCCAACCATCATAACTATAAGGTTTTATAGATTCTCTACATATTTGGCCACTATGATGATTATCTACCAAAGAGTGGAGCAACCATGTGATTCCCTATAAGATTACCACTCCATGAAACTTCCACAGGTTTAACTCGAAACCCGATGACCTATTTGAGGTGAGCAATGCATTCAAGGCGGGGTGTCGGAGTAGCCGAGAGTTCATGTGCCTTGCGCAATGCGATTCCATTAAACATTTCGGTCGTATCCACTTCTGGATTTCGCCCATTTATGTCATCCAAGGAAAGCCTCCAGTTGAAGCAGTGTAACAGCTGGGCCAACCCAAACTCTACAAGAAGCGTTCCCAATTGCTGTCCTGGGCATCTTCTCCGGCCTGCTCCGACCCAACTTTTTCTGCGGCCAAGCCAAGTTAGCGCTTTGTCCATGCACTAAGTTCCTTAGGGTTGGTTCAAGCCTTAGAGTGAAAGCCAGTTGTCTACATACTGAAGGGAATCTCCCGAAGAGCATATCCCTGCTTTAAACATCTGATATCACCATCTCTACGCTTCACTTTGCCCCATTGTAATTGGTAACTACTGAATATGCAATCTTATTATAAAAGAGCTAGCTAATAGTAACACTCAAGTTACATACTAGTGAAAGAGTAAACCTGTAATACCTAAGTGAATTTCAAATTCTCCTTCTGCTCCTCTTTCCGTCTATAGCCTTGGGTAGTCCTGAGGGCTGTAACAGTTTGCTGAGCAATTCCAGTAAATCCACCCTTTATATAACCCACTGGAACAGAAACTGGAGTCTGCCCTCTTGATGTTATGACAGCTGAGGACTCCTATCTTGTACGGGATTCAATAGGATGGCTGGCGTACATGCTAAATTGCCGATACTGTTTGCACAGATTCAAAAGGATGGCTGGGGTATATGGTAAATTGTAGTTACTGTTTTCTACATACTAAACGCGTTTTCTTGAAGCTCCCCTTCAAGTCGGGGACTTGCTGCGATGTATCCCATCTTTTTTAAATTTAAACTAAGGTTTTGTAAATAATATTATATTTAAGGTTTATTAGAAAGATCAATTTAATTAATTTAATACTAACAAATTTAATGTATTTAATAAATTTAAAATAAATAAGACAAAGAAATAATTTAAAATAAAATAAGATAAATTTATCTTATTTAAGATTTGATAAAATTAAGAATATTATATATTTTAATAATTTAATATATATGTCATAGTAATGTGGTTGTGAGAAAGAGAAGATTGTCATAGACAATCAATTTATAATAAACAACAAAATATTTATTTCATAATTTTTAATCATGTAAATTCATTTCAGATTTTATAATTTATAAATTAACAACTTTGTAAATTAACATTACCACACACCAAAAAACATCATAATTAATTTCATTTTACAACTCCATATTAAATTTACAATATTTCAAATACTCTACCATATATATGGTGAATTTAGAGTAACACTTTTTAACTATCCAAAAGTGCTTAAGTTGTACATCTCCTTCCTACTATAGGAAATTATAACCTAAAACTAAATCAGGAAATTGATGTAATATTAAAGTAGTAACAGTTTAACAAACCTACATGAAACCTATTTCGACCCACAAGGGAAAAACGGATTTTCAACCCACGGCTCCAACCCACCATCGGGGAATGGTTTCTACCGGAAGAGACTTCTATTTCCACAGGTTTAACTCGAAACCCGATGTCCTATTTGAGGTGAGCAATGCATTCAAGGCGGGGTGTCGGAATAGCCGAGAGTTCATGTGCCTTGCGCAATGCGATTCCATTAAACATTTCAGTCATATCCACTTCTGGATTTCGCCCATTTATGTCATCCGAAGAAAGCCTCCAGTTGAAGCAGTGTAACAGCTGGGCCAACCCAAACTCTACCAGAAGCGTTCCCAATTGCTGTCCTGGGCATCTTCTCCGGCCTGCTCCGAAGCCAAGGCACCTGATGTTTTGATCTTCATTTGCATCTACCTCAGATCCAACTTTTTCGATGAATCTCTCTGGCTTGAAAACTTCAGCGTCCTCCCATGATTTTGGGTTCCTCCCAATCGCCCAAGCATTCACGAGAACGAGAGTACTCTGCGGGATTTTATAGCCCAACACATCGCAGGACTCAGCGGATAAGCGGCGGTACAACAAAGGCCCCGCTGGATGGAGTCTAAGCGTTTCTTTCACCACAGCTTGTAAATAAACGAGCCGAGGCAGGTCAGACTCGCATACCATACGACCCAATCCAACGACACTCTCCAGCTCGTCCTGAAGCTTCTTCATCACTGGCGGGTTTCTCAGGGCTTCTGACATTGCCCACTCTATTGGTATAGGTGCCGTGTCCGAGCCACCAAGCAATACATCCTGCCAACATAAACATCACGATCATGATCCTACCAGTGTCAAATTATGTAAAAAAAATATCTAAACCTAATTTCATTTAACATCCATTCACGGGGTCCAATTTGAACTTACATAAATAACCCCTTTTATACTATCTCGTGAAATCTGGAACTCGCTATCTTTATCTGCAGAGGCTGCAAGTAAGACATCCACAAGATCATGTGTGACTTTGGAATCATTTCCGGCAACGTGCTCCTCGATAACTTTTTCTAACAAATGATCTTGCGTCTTATGTAGCTTCTTTAGCCGACGGTTTAGACCTTGCAAATCCATCCAGTCCAAATAAGGTATGTAATCTCCAATATTAAATGAGCCAATTAACAGGAAACTTTCTCTGACCATTGAATTGAAAGCTTTCAAGTCTTGGTCCGAATAATTTCTACCGAAGGCCATCCTGCAGATTATAGCCGTCGAAAGGGATGACAACGTTTGGTTGATGTTTAAGGGATAAGAATCACCTGAATTAATAATAGAGCGAATCATAGCAGAGAATTCCTCTTCTCTAATAAAGCGAAAGTAATCTAACCGCCTGGAGCTCAGCAACTCCGAAGTGCAGATCTTACGCAAATACCTCAAGTAAGGGCTATACGAAGAAAAGCCGAAACTCGCATAATTAAATGACAAATGCTTACCAGCGGCCGAAGAACCTTTGTTTGCGAAAACCTGATCATGGGTCTTGAGAAACTCCCTGGCCACCTCTGGAGAGGAAACGACTAAGGTGAGGACAGATCCGAGGCTGAGAGACATGAGAGGGCCGTGTTTCATAGCCAGCGTTGCCAGCGCTTGGTGGGGAAGGTCTCCCAGCATGTGAAGATTGCCGATAATGGGTAATGGGAAAGGCCCCGGAGGCAGCCTCCGCTTCCTTCCCTTGCTCCTTGACGCTACCAATACAGTTAGAAAAAGAAGAGTGGCAAGTTTAACATAAAACTCTACGCTCTCTGAAACTAGCCACTGTTGCAATCCCAACTCCATCCCCTTTCTTTCTTTCGCTCAACCAGCTACCTACAGTACAATCAACTACACAAAATCAAGAGCAGTACAGCATTCTTGTAATGGCGTGCATCATTTACAACTACAAGAAAGTGAATCGGGCAGGATTTAAAAATGTCTGGATTCCAAAACCACGCGGATGTCTTTCTGACCACTTGCTTTATTATTATTATTTAACTCTTCTGAATCGATAATAGGTTGGAGTTTCTTTAATTTCATAATGATTCCAAACCACGTGGACGACTTTAGGCCCATTTAAATTATTATTATTTTTAACTGTTATGAATAGATAATATGTTGGACTGTTCTGGATATTATTATAATACAAATTGAATTTCACTAAAACATGTTTCTTGAAATTAAATTTAAGTAAACTAATTCAAAACCTTACTTAAATTATTTTAATACATTAAAATTAATTTATAAAATATACAAACAAAACAAAAAAACCAGCTACAAAATATAGAAAGTATATATATAATATATAATTTAAAAACAAAACTTTTTGTTTTATCTTATTACGGAAATATTATTATTAAAATTTATTAAATTTGATGTTTAATGAAACGGTTTTACTTTGCAATTTAAACTCAAAATGTATTAATAAAAACACACTATTTGTTTAATTAATCATGAAGGGCTGTTATTAAAATAGCATTAAATTTGATGTCGAATAGGACTCTTTATTTTTGCAATTGATTTTTAATCTCATTACATCGGATTTAAACCTATATTCTGGCAAACTGAAACTTTTACAATTTACAATTATTTATTCTTATATTCATTTCTTTTTTAATTTCTTTATATATTATTTTTTTTTTATAATTGATGTATCAATGGAGTTTTATGTCAAACATGTTCGTCTCTCGGATATAAGCCATGCTCCATCGTAGTTGACCAACTAAAGTTATGTTATATTTTTAAAATTATGTTATATTTTCAGATGAAGTCAAAGTCAAAGGATTGGGTTGATTAGTGGTAATAGTAGTCTGATCTAATATATGGGTAATAGTAGTCTGTTTAAAGTTGGTTAGGAGTTTCGTTCTGTTATTACTTAGGTTTTTCCCAAAAGTTGTAAGAAAGGGAATACTGTCGAGGTAACCATAGACTAATGTTTTAGATACAGAATCTAGCCAATATGTATCCAGAGAGGGCTCTCTCTTTATAATTTAGCTTTGCTTTTAAAAGGTATTAGGCTAGTTATGAAGTTCAAGGGTTTTGTTTGAGTTTGGGTGGTGAGATTTAATAGAACAGAGAGGTAAAACAGAACAGTTCAGTCCAGTGGGCATGATGGAGTCAAAGAGGATGGATTTCTGGATTAGGTTTCTTAATAGAAGATGACTTCACAGAGCAAGGTAGTGAAATAGAGAACAAATAAAAGACTTGAAGCAAATGGAATGGGCTCAAATGGATGAAGGGCAGTTAAGAATCCTTCAACATATTGAAAGAGAGAAAATGGATGATTATTGACAAAGAGTAGTTAAGTCTTCTTTACCAAATAATTAACATGAAAGAATCAGGAAACAAGAGCAATTAAGAGTTCATTGTTTATTCTAATTCTGAAGAAAACACAGAGAATAATAACGACTGAATACAGAGTGCAGTCAAGCAAATTCTGAAATTAACCTTTGTCTTTATCATTTAGATTATGAAACACAGATGATATAGTACACCAGAAAACTGTAAAACATAAAATATAACAGACTTATTGATCCGAATGTTGATTCAAGAATTCTGTGACAAGTCCTCTGCTTCAATTCTTCATCTAGTAGGCTAGACGACAATTGGTTCCAACAACTCTTTATTCCAAAATTTCAATATTACAACAAAGTCTAGGAAATCCACACACCAGCACAGACCGCCCCAAAACTCTAATGGAGGGGGTATTTATACAACAAAATATGTACAAAAAATATCTCATAACAGCTGTGAGATAATATCTAGGTTTTAACTAATAAGATTTTTCAAAAATACGAACCGCTGACTGATGTTGCGCTGGAGACAAGCCCTTTAAATCGGGTGGCAGTTTTCTTTTGTAGTAGCTTTGCAGCAACTGTTTGTCTTAACTATGCTCTTTAATTCTGACCTGCTTTCTTTAATTCTGCTCTGACATCTTTATCCCTGATCCCCGCAGCACTTTTGGGGCTGGGCGATTTCGGGCGGAGGGCAAGCGATCAGGCTGGATGAGTGATGCGTGTCCTTAGTACGGCGAGAAAACCACCAACTCCCCACGAGTTAAACAACGGCGATGAAGGGTGGCGCGATATTGATTATCGACCACCAAATGGATGGGCAGAGATATAATGACGGATGCACTATGAAGATGGCGGAGAGTTAAGCAGTGGGCTCGGTGCAATAAACCAAGGTTTTTAATGGTATCAGGGTTGTTTTGATTGGTCTACGGGGTTAGTTATTAATTAACCCAAGTGGTTAATTAATCCTTTCAGCGCGCGACAAGGTTATTAAAAGGTTTCAAATAAACCTTTAATCCCTTTTAAACAACGATATGGTCGTATTCGACCGGGGGAGGGAATATTATTATTTTTTGGGTTTTTTTACTATATTTATATAATACGGGGAAGGGAAATATTTGCGTGGGATTTAAATAATAAGAGTTAGAAATTAATATGACTCATGAAATGATAATAAGCGCTAAGTTAAAAAACGATTTTGACTTTGTAGTTTAAACTTAGGCTTAGAATGAACAAAGGGGTTTCGAGGTGATATTATGCATTTTCCCAAGTAAAGTAGGGATTTTACTTAAGGAAATGAGTTTATGAAATGAGATGAGTGATTCCTGAGTGATATTAAGCAAATATCAATATTTGAGGGGGGGGGAATTAGTAAGTGATTAGAGAAAGAATATGAAGGGGAGTTAGTTATGAAATCTGCCTCACCTGAGCTACATCAACAATATTTGCCATGGCACTTGTAACAAAAGTAAAAGTTAACACATTGAAAGACATGATCCATCATAAGTATCATTCTGCAACACCAATATCCTACCCTGCCTACTTTGCCAATCATTTTTTCTTCTTTCTTTGGGTGCACTTGGACTGGTAAACCCTCATCAACTTCTTTTTTCCTTGCATGACAAGCCTACCTAAGTCTGCACTTATTACATCCAAGAGCTCAGATTTAACTGATGAGCTCCTTTGCTTCTCTACCTATCTACTTATCTATCAAGATTAAATAGTTTGGTCAAATTTTATTCTCTACCTCTAAAACAGGAGATTCAAATATGAACTAATCAAGATTAAGCTGTTTGGCCATTCATCAATTGTGGCATAAATTAACAAGTTGCACACAATGCTTATTTTACAGAAAATGAAAAAGTAGTGCCTTTTTGGACTCACACACTTTCCCGGTCTTTATTTATTTGGGGTTCATTTCTTTCACTTTTTTGACCATTTTATTCTTTTTACCCTTTGATTTTTCTTTAGGGTATGCCCTCTTTACACTTTTTACATTTTTTTATTTTTTCACAATATGAAAGCCTTTGCAACAAGGAAAAGGATGAACATATTACAGAGCTCAACAAGTCAATCATGAAATATGACACCTATTGATATAGGAGTATAACAATGGCTCCACTTGAGGATGGCTTTCCTTGGTGGAAAGTCAATAACAGCAGGTCAGATAGCCTTATGAGTAACTTTTACTGTGTTCTAAAATCTTCCTTTGCTAGTTGCTTTATTGTATATATGACAACACACTTGTGAAGTTTAGGGCCTTCTCTTCGGGCTTCAACTGTAGCAAGTTACTATCCAATCGAAACTGTGACATTATCAAGGATATAGTATGTACATGTTAGAGTCAAAATTCATCAAAAAAATGGATCAAAGTAATGTTTCAGCATCCGACCATTCACTAGTAGTTCTTCTGTTTCTATACCATCGAGGATCTTCAGAAAGTAAGTATTGTTCCCTTGCAATGCCTGGATGATAAATGGCCCTTTCCATAGGAAGTCAAACTTCCCATGTTTTCCTTTGTCTTCTCTCTTGGAATCCCACCTTAGAACTTTGTCTCCAATGTATAAGTCTTTTGCTTTGCTCCTTTTATCAAATATCTTCTTGAGTTTTTCTTGTAACACTTGGGATCTTTGGTGCACTTCTTCTTTGGTCTGCTGCAAATGGATGGTCTGATTTATTCTTCTTTGAATACTATTTGGTTCCACCTAAGCTTCTTGCAGCAATTTCATTACAGGAACTCCTAAAGATGAAGGAAACACAACCTCCATGCCATTGACTAAGGGCTAGTTCCAATAGATCTCTTTATAGTAAGTCTTTCTTCCCATAGTGCATTTGTAAGTTTTTTGTGCCAGTTTTTCTTATTTTCTTCCAACAATTTCTTTATAATATTAATCAAGATTTTATTGGAAGACATAGCTAGACCATTACCTTGAGGGTAATAGGCCGTGGAATGGCCTAAAGTGATATGGTACTTGTTACAGAAATTTATCATTCTCTTGGACTTGAAGGCAACAACATTATGGGTTATGATCTTCTCAAGACAGCCAAATCTAGAAAATATGTTGGTTTCTAGGAATCCTATAATCACTGTATCATTGGCTTGTCTAGAAGGAAAGGCTTCGATCAATTTGGTGAAATAGTTTGTAGCAGTAAGAATCCACTTATGTTGACCAGATGAGGGAGGGTGTATTTCTCCATTGAAGTCCAAACCCCATTGTTGAAATGGTTTTTCAGTGGAAATTGGTCTGAAGGGTAAGGGTAACAGTTTCCTTTTGCCTTCAAAAATTTGGCATTTGTGGCAAGTAGTGACAAACTTCTTTACATCCTCGAACAAGGTTGGCCAGTAAAATCTAGCCCTCAAGATTTTCTTTGCAGTTGACTTCCAGTAAAGGTGTCCACCGCAGTCCCCTGCATGAAATTCTTTGAGAACTTTGTCAGCTTCTTCTTTTATTAAACAATTCAATGGAATGCATTCATGATTTTTCCAAAAGAGAGCATTATCTAAAATACAGAATTTTGAAGCTTTCATCTTTAAAAACCTTTTCTTTGTTCTGGATAACCCTGGAGGAGCTTGCAGGTTTAATAATACATGAATTATATCAGCATACCAAGGTGATTCTAAGAAGGCCTGGCTGATTTGTGGAGTCGCCATCTCCTGTTCGTTATCTAGTTCATTAATATCCAAGGCTTGAAAGTTTGTTTCAATCATGGTTTTAGGCAATCCCTATCCTTTTATAAGCTTTGCGGGTTTTATTTCAATATCATACTCCAATATTTTAGCTATCCATTTACCTCATTTGTCTTCAATTCCATCCTGAGTCAAGATGTCTTTGACAACAACATTTGGTACATAAGTTGCCATATGGGAGTACAATATATAGACTCTGAAGTCTTGAATAGCTTTCGCAAGCGCAAAAGCCTGTTTTTCCATGATTTTGTAATTTAGAGGTGCATCTCTAAGTGCTTTACTGAAAAAGGCTATGGGTTTTTCACATCCTTGATCATCTTTTCGCAGTAAAACAACTGGTATGGTGTGTTCTGATGCAGATGAGAAAATTATGAAGTCTCTATCGAACTTTGGACTTGTAAGGATTGGTGTTCTCGTCAAAGCCATTTTAATTTCTTCAAATGCTTGTTTGGCTTCTACTGTCCATTTAACCTATGAATCTGTTTTTAACATATTGTTCAGTAATCTAATTAATTCAGACAAATTAGGTATGAATCTTCTTAAAAAGTTAATCTTTCCTAGGAAATCTTGAAGTTCTTTGACATTTATAGGGTGGGGTATTCGCAAAATGGCTTCTATTCTAGTAGGATCAATTCCAATGCCATCTTTGGAGATGGTATGACCTAACAGCTTGCTTTCTTCTAGACCAAACAAAGACTTTTTAGGATTTAATGAAATACCATACTCTCTGCATTTTAAAAACACTTGTCTCAAATGATCTAAATGTTGTTGATCTGATATAGAAAACACAGTGAGGTCATCTAGATATACAACCAGACAATCGTGAATCTCTTTTGCAAAAGCTATGTCCATTGCTCACTGAAAGGTTGCCTCTGCGTTCTTAAGTCCAAATGGCATTTTAACATATTGCAATGTACCCCATGGTGTTGTAAACGTAGTCTTTTGTTGGTCATCAGGATGAACCAGAATCTGATTAAAACCTAAAAACCCATCCAAAAGTGAAATCCTAGAAGCACCTACTACTCGTTGTAAAATATGATCCATCTTAGGTAAAGGGTAATTGTCCTTTAAAGAAACCTTGTTTACATTTCTTAAGCCAACACATAATCTGATTTATCCTATTTTCTTCCTAGTAGGAACCAAATTAGACACCCACTCTGAAAACCTGATTGGAGTAATTATCCCTCCATCATGCATTCGTTTGATTTATTTTTCATTTAAAGGAAGCAGTACAGGGTTGATTCTTCTGAGCTTTTGCTTGAATGGTTTTTTATTTTCCTTGAGGGGTATTGTATGCTGAATTATAGAGGTGTCATAATACTTCAAGTCTTCATAGCTCCAGGCAAAAACATCCTAAAATTCTTTCATTTGTTCAACATACTTAAGTTTTTGATCCGGGGACAAAGATTTGGATAATTTTACCATTTCTGGAATCTCTTCAGTTCCTATGTTGTAGTCTTCAATCTATGCTTTCAGAGGTTTCATCTGGGGTTTCTTTGGAATTTCATTGAAATCGAAGAGATCTTCCAAAGGAGTTAATCCTTTGGGTAAATGATTGTCTTTCAAATTGATAATTTTAGATTCTCCTTCAAAAATCTCATCAACATCTGTTTCTTTAAGATCTTGTATTTCCTTTTTCGTAAATTTCATTGGATGAAGCATTTGAGTTGGATTTTCTACTAAAATGTCTATTTCTATCTAATTTGTTGGATCAGAGTCACTAACTGTATATCCATCTACGTTAGTGCTAAAAAATTTCTCTTCTAGGGTTAAGAAATTGTTGATCTGATTATCACTGTAAAACACTTTCCAGTTCTTTACATTATCAGGTTTGGCTGGCCTGTGTCTAATTTCTGTTGTGAATTGATGATTTGGTTCAAACGGTAATTTACAGCTGCTGCCAAACATTGCTAGGCTATGAGCTTGCAAGTTATGTTTTCTCAGGATTTTGGAAAGCTGAGTTTCTAGAAACATATTGAGGATCTCTAGAGTTGTCCGTTTGTACTCTCTCAATTTGGGTTCATTTGTCAAGAACTTCCCTTTTATCTGTTGAATGATTAAATCAAAATCTCCTAGGACTGACACTCTATTTGCTCACAATTTCTTGACCAGTTTAAGACCTAGCAACAGAGCTTCATATTCAGCCATATTATTAGTGCACCTAAAGTTTAACCTGTAGGCATGGCCTTCAGCATGATTGTTTTCAAGGTTGTGCACCCAGACTCCTGCTCCTGCTTCTAATTTGTTCACAGAATCATTAAATTCTAAGTACCAAAGGATTTCATGTTCATAATTAGTACCTGGAGTTTCAGGGATATGTTTAATAGGTAGATCTGGTTTTTCAATTTCTTCTGGTTTATCTGATGTTTCATGATTTTCAGAAATTTCTTGGATTCAGAAGCTAGACCTTTCCTTTGCAAATTTTTTTGTTTCATCTGCTAGAACTTTTATTGCATGTGGGGAATCAATTTCAGCATTGTAAAGGATAAAATAATCCATATATGAATGTATTGAGTAGATAGTGAAATTTTGAGGTTTCTCTTGACTACTCACTACATACTTCATTAAGGTTTCTCTGTATAGTCTCTTGGGTTGACAAAACACTGAAATAGTAGCATAAGACATGTCTAACTATAGAGATCCTTGAAGCTTTTCACCCCAATATCTAGACAATAACATACCATACTTTGGTGGAATATTAGCTACTACTATGTCCATTAAGATGGTTTTGGCAGGATATTGGACTAGTGACACGCATAAGTCTTTCAATAAACCCAAACATTTGACCTGACTTGAATCAAAAGACAAAAGGTCTTTATATGGCCTGGTGATGTCAAGCTCAAGTTTCTCCATTACAGATTTAGACATTAAGTTATGGGAAGCACCAGAATGAAACATGGCATTATGAAGTATTTTATCATGTATGTTTAAATCCACATAGAAAGGAGGGACTTGTCCCTCTCTTGTTTATCCATTTACTTCAGGGCCAAATATCAGTTTAGGTTGGTCATCAAAAACGTTTACTGAATCTTTGTTCATAGAAATTTTGAGTGATCTGCTGATTTGATTTATGTAGACATCATGTTTAGCTAATTCTAATAATGGAACAACTATCTTTAGTTTGCCTACTTCTGTCTCAAGATTGAAATGTTTTTCGGTCTAAGTTCATGTATTTTGGACAAGTGAATTTTCTGCATTTTTCTCCTCTTCAGGAGTGGGATTATGGGCTGAAGTTATTTCCCAATCAAGTTCTAGGGGATCTTCTCCTTTTTCTTTAGTAGGAATAGAAGTGGAAGGTTGTTTGTTAGGTGGCTTTTCATCTAATATATCTTCAACAATCCGGTTTTTGCGGTTGGGACCTGTTTTAGCAAGAATATGTACAGGGGGGTTATTGATCTTACCTTTGTTAGGCTACTTGGTATCTTTCTATTTACTGGTTTCAGGAACATCTATTCTTTTGGTCCTCAGATTGTATTGTTTGTGGACTTCATCAATGGCTGTATTATACCCCTCCCAAAAGTCAAATGATTCACCTGACTGAGTTTGGAATTTTTTAACGATGTGAGCTTCTTGATTCTCTTGGGTCAAGAAAACGTGTTGTTCATTGTTGAGTCCGATCAAATTAATTCGAGTGTCTTCTATTGGTTCATCGGAAGTTGAAGTTTCAGCATAATTTTCTTGAAATGGGGGCCTAATATTTTGGTTAGGCCCTGTCTTTCCAGTGTTAAGATTTTGATTTTTCCTGAAATTTGGATTTCTCCCAGTATTGCTTGGTTGACCATCCCAAGGGGATTTTCTCTCGATCATTTCTACTCTACCTCCGAGTCTATCCATTCCTTTAATAATCACATCTAATTTCTGTTCAAGGGCAGAAGGCTCTTCTTTGAAAGGTGTTCTCCTTTCAGCTCTGGCTCTAGATCGTTTAGATATCAGGTTGGCCTCAACATTGACAACTACACTCTGTATCTCTTCTAAGTTTTGAGGAGCTCTTTCCCTAAGTTGGTATGCCATATCAGAATTAAATGCATTAGGGAATTTGATCAAGGCCAAATCTGGAGGAGGTCTGAGATTTTGAGGAATAGCATTATAGACATTATTGAATCTGGTACAGTAATCTTGGACAGTTTCTTGTGTGCCTCTTCTTAGGTTTTAATACTCTGATAAAATATGGCGAGGATATTTTTTCTTTTCCCATCTGTTCAAGAAGGTCTAATGAAGAGCTTGCGGGTCATTGATACTATTTGCGGGGAGGGCTCTAAACCAGGTTCTAACATCTCTAATTGAGCTTTCAACAAACACTTTCATTCTAACATCATCATCATCAACCTCATATTTTTCAAAATAGTCGATCATTTTATTAGTACATCATCAAGCTGTGTAAGTGCCAGTACCTTCAAAAGAATGGATTTTGCTTTGATAGTCTTGGGGCATAGCCCCTGGATTGGCAGGTAAGTTTAGGGGAGTATATCAGTTTGCCATGGTCACAGAAATAGATATGACAACTGGAGGAGTAGGGATAATAGTGGGAATATGTGTTGTAGAGGGAGGAGTGGAAAGGGTAGCTGGAGGTGCTGATGGTGAACTTGGAGAAGCTTTAGTATTCACAGAAAGGTTTGGTGTTCTTTTAGAGGTAAGCCCGGGTTGGATTGAGTTCTGCAAATGTCTGTTAAGGTGTGAAGTAAAAAAATTTCCTTGGCTCTCTTAACTTATAAGAACCCTAGGAATCAGATTAAGATTTTCAAACACAGGTGGGGGACTAGGATCAGGATTTGATCTAGTGTAATGAATATTTTCTGAAGCCATTTTCCTGGGTGTACTTTTGGTTTTTTCTTGAAATAGTTTTGACAATACAACTTTAACAATCTCCTGTAGGAGTTTTTAGATTTGGGAGTTTTGAACTTTCCTAAAGATTTTTTCAAAAGAGGAACTGATCAAGAATTTGAAACCAACTGTCCAATCTATAAGCTAGATCGGAGATAGACTGAAGTATCATTCATTTACTTCTACAATTGCAAAGCAAATGCATTTGAAAGGCTACCTGGCTAGCTTCAGGCTCCTTCTGTAGCTTAAGCAGAAAACAATAGTCACGAACAAATTATTCAGTCCCCACTCCAGTCGCCAATGATGTTATCACTCAGGCTTTTGGGAATACTGCCGAGGTAACCACAGA
The DNA here is from genome assembly GCA_000404065.3 of Pinus taeda. Classification (NCBI taxonomy): domain Eukaryota; kingdom Viridiplantae; phylum Streptophyta; class Pinopsida; order Pinales; family Pinaceae; genus Pinus; species Pinus taeda. The sequence goes on along the minus strand of APFE030288093.1, from coordinate 59,553 downwards.
CCAATAGTTTAGACACAGAATCTAGCCAATATGTATCCAGAAAGGGCTCTCTCTTTATAATTTAGCTTTGTTCCTAAAAGGTATTAGGCTAGTTATGAAGTTCAAGAGTTTTGTTTGAGTTTGGGTGGTGAGATTTAATAGAACAGAGAGGTAAAATAGAACAGTTCGGTCCATTGGGCATGATGGAGTCAAAGAGGATGGCAATCTGGATTAGGTTTCTTAATAGAGGATGGCTTAACAGAGCAAGGTAGTCAAACAGGGAACAAATAAAAGACTTGAAGCAGATGGAATGGGTTCAAATGGGTGAAAGGAAGTTAAGAATCCTTCAACATATTGAAAGAGAGAAAATTGATGATTATTGACAAAGAGCAGTGAAGTATTCTTCACCAAATAATCAACATGAAAGAATCAGGAAACAGGAGCAATTAAGAGTTCACTGTTTATTCTAATTCTGAAGAAAACATAGAGAATAATAAAGACTGAATATAGAGTGCAATCAAGAAAATTATGAAAATAACCTTTTTCTTGATCATTCAGGTTATGAAACATAGATGATATAATACACCAGAAAACTGTAAAACATAAGATATAGGGTACTTATTGATCCGGAGGTTGATTCAACAATTTTGTGACAAGTCCTCTGCTTCAATTCTTCATCTAGTAGGCCAAACGACAATTAGTTCCAACAGCTCTTTATTCCAAAAGTTCAATATTACAGCAAAGTCTAGGAAATCCACACACCACCACAAATCACCCCAAAACTCCAATGGTGGTGGTATTTATACAAAAAAATATGTACAACAAATATTTCATAACAGTTGTGAGATAATATCTAGGTTTTAACTAATAAGAGTTTTCAAAAATAGGAACAACTGACTGATTATGCGCTGGAGGCAAGCCCTTTAAATCAACTGGCAGCTGTCTTCAATAGTAGCTCTACGCCAACTATTTGTCTTAACTGTGCTCTTTAATTCTAATCTACTTTCTTTAATTCTTCTTTGACATCTTTATTGTTGATCTGATACTCTTTAATGTTGAACTGATACTCTTTAATTATGTTTTGAATTCTGCTCATCGTTGTCTGGGATTAGCCCAAAATTTCCCTTTTCCAAGGGTAAAAGCATAGCTATGGACAAACATCTATTGTTGGGACACTAAAGGCTATTATGCGCCTTTTGATCCATAACACTTAGATCTTTCTGTGGAGATTGCTAATATATTCCCAGCGACTAACACACTAATTCATGGCTTTCTGAGATAGCTGAAAGGGTACTTGTAATTTGAGGAAGAACATCGTACACTGGAGGTTCAGTTGACAGGAGGAGGAGCTCGTTGCTGGAACTTTTCTGGTCAGAAACTGGAAATGCCACCTTAGTCGATTTTATTTTGTAGGAGAGCGTGGGGCGCTGTATGCAGAAAAACATGGAAAAAATGACTTTTTCCCTTTTTATTCGACAAAATGAAGTTTTGGTGGGAACTTATGATTTGGAGGACAAATGATGTCAGTAGTACGGGGGCAGATGACATGGCGGTGACGTGGCGGATGATATCAGTAAATGACAGTTGACGTCAGCGGGGGGCAGTGGTAAGCGGTTTTTCCCCCACTACTTTTGGGGCTGGGCAGTTTTGGGCGGAGGGAAAGCGATGAGGCTGGATGAGTGACGCATGTCCTTGGTACGATGACAAAACCACCAAATCCTCACGAGTTAAACAACGACAATGAAGGGTGGCGCGATATTGATTATCGACCATTGGATGGATGGGCAGAGATCTGATGGCGGACGCACTGTGGAGATGGCGAAGAGTTAAGAAGCGGGCTCGGTGCAATAAACGAAGGTTTTTAATGGTATCGGGGCTATTTTGATCAGTTTGCAGGGTTAGTTATTAATTAACCCAAGTGGTTAATTAATCGTTTGAGTGTGCAGTAAGGCTATTAAAAGGTTTCAAATAAGCCTTTAATCCCTTTTAAACAACGATATGGTCGTATTCGACCGGGGGAGGGAATATTAATATTTTGGGGTTTTTTCATTATGTTTATATAATATGGGGAAGGGAAATATTTGCGTGGGATTTATATAATAAGAGTTAGAAATTAATATGACTCATGAAATGATAATAAGCGCTAAGTTAAAAAACAATTTTGACTTTGTAGTTTAAACTTAGGCTTAGGATGAACAAAGGGGTTTCGAGGTGATATTATGCATTTTCCCAAGTAAAGTAGGGATTTTACTTAAGGAAATGAGTTTGTGAAATGAGATGAGCGATTCGTGAGTGATATTAAGAAAATCTTAATATTTTAGGGGGGGGAATTAGTAAGTGATTAGGGAAAGAATATGAAGGGGAGTTACTTATGAAATCTGCCTCGCTTGAGTTGCATCAAAAATATCTGCCATGGCACTTGTGACAAACGTAAAATTTAACACATTGAAAGACATGATCCATCACAAGTATCATTCTGCAACACCAATATACCTAGCTTGCCTACTTTGCCAAGCATTTTTTCTTCTTTCTTTGGGTGCACTTGGACTGGAAAACCCTCATCAATTTCTTTTTTCCTTGCATGACAAGCCTACCTAAGTCCGCACTTATTACATCCAAGGACTCAGATTTAACTTATGAGCTCCTTTGCTTCTCTACCTATCTACATATCTGCCAAGATTAAACAGTTTGGTCAGATTTTATTCTCTATCTCTAAAATAGGAAATTCAAATATGAACTAGCCAAGATTAAGCTGTTTGGCCATTCATCAATTGTGGCATAAATTAACAAGTTGACGCAATGCTTATTTTACAGAAAATGAAAAGTAGTGGCTTTTTGGACTCACACACTTTCCTAGTCTTTCTTTATTTGGGGTTCATTTCTTTCACTTTTTTGGCCATTTTATTCTTTTTACCCTTTGATTTTTATTTTAGGGCATACCCTCTTTACATTTTTTACATTTTTTTTATTTTTTCACAATATGGAAACCTTTGCAAAAAGGAAAAGGATGAACATATTACAGTGCTCAACCAATCAATCATGAAATATGACACCTATTGTTATAGGAGTATAATACGTTCTAGTCTCATATCTGATAGGTAACTGGAAGTGGTTAAGAAATGTGGTGGCTAAAGTCGTAAATTTGTTGAGAGAATCTTGGGGTAACTCAACGTACCACTTAGCAACCAGACCAGTAAGCGTTCTTTGGAAAAGATGGAGTCTAACCAAATCATCATTTAAGGAGTTTGATGAAAACCACAAATGAAAGGTCATGACATGATTTGATGAAAATCCTCCCATGCTTTGGTGAAAATCCTCTGAACAATCATAGGTTTCCCTAAAATGATTTGATTTTTCACCTTTGTTAATACAAGCCATTCATAATGGTGGGACATGTATTCCTTTAAAGCTTTATTTTCATCATGAAAAGGAGACCATTCTCCTGCTATCACTTCTTTGATAGTTTTGTAAGGTATGTGGAAGCAGTCCGTGATGTTATGTTTGAAAGAAATATCACAATGGAATCTGCAATATCCTTCATGATAGAGTGGGTCCATTGCTATTCTGTTAACACCATAGTCGGCCCACCATTTTTGTATCCAGTCGCACTGTTTATTTCTCTGCGTTATCCCCATTGTACTAAATTTTAATTTAGTATAATGGGTCTTATTTGTCATCTACATTCAGGAAATCCCACCATAGCTATTTGTATGCTACAAAATCATACATTGTGTTAGAAAAGATAAGTTTAGGATCTCCTCCTAGCCATAATGCAGAGGTCTGAGTAGGCATAAGCCATGCCAGATTCCTGGTTCAGCTTATGCAAAATATTTTTCATAAATTCCTTTGCGGAGCCCTCCTTGACACCATATTCCTGAGATACCTTGAAAGTCTCTTTGAAGAGCATCTTCTACATATAATGCATCCCTTTTTTCTTTCGTGTAAATCATATCATGTATCCATTTACTCCCTTTTGGATACACTCTTATTTCTAGTACAAGATGCTGAATGTCAGTATGTGCTTGCAGATTAGCATCTAGTACTTTTGTAATTTTTTAACTGCCATGTAGGCTTCCAATTTTCCCTGTATTCTTCCTAGTCCTGATTGTCTGGTATGGTGTGCAAGACTTCTTGTTTCTAATTTTGGTCCCATTCTATGACTATGACCATGATATGTTCTTGAGGCTGGATAAACTCTCTAATGAGAAAATCAGGAAGATAGTTCTTTGTGCCCTTTATATGTTCGACTTGAAAGTTGAAATTAGCAAAGAGTGCTTGCCACTTAGCAAATTTTGCATCACCTGGTTTCTTGAAGTCCTTAGTTAGTACTTTCTGCAAAGCTGAGGCATCAGTTCTGACAAAGAAATTTCTGTTTATTAAATGGACATCGAATTTTCTAATGCAGTTCCATGCTGCTTTTACCTCCTTTTCAATTGTGGAGTAATTTTGCTCAGCAGAATTCTAGGTGCCTGATGCAAACTGGACAACTTGTTCAATATCATCTTTTCTCTGCTTTAGAATACCTCCCCATCCTATATTACTAGCATCTGCTTCAACAATCTTGAATGCATTATCATCAGAGACATATAAAATGGGAAGAGACTTTACCTTGGCTTTGATGTTCTGAATAGCCTTGGTGTGTTCTCCTGTCCACTGAGGTGGGTTCTTTCTGAGTCTTTTATTTAACACACTTCTATCTATGGCACAATCTTTGTAAAAATTACTAACATAATTCAAACATCCCAAGAATCTCTTAAGCTAATTCTTGTCTACTATTACATCTGGGAATTTGTCACTGAACTCAAGCGCATGCTTCCGTAGAGAGATTTGGTCATTGAATATGGTATGGCCAAGAAATTTGATAGTAGTCTGAAATAATTCTATCTTTTTCTTACTTCAAACAATACCATTATGTTTTACCAGCTACTTAAATGTATGAACATGCTTAAAATATCTTGGATGTTATTGGAGAAGATTAGAACATCATCAATGTAAACTATAAGCCAATCAAAATACGGCTTAAAATTTTTATCCATTACCTTATGGAATTTTGATGGAGCATTCTTTAAACCAAAATACATGACATTCCACTCATAGCGACCTGCCGGAATATTGAAAGCAGTTTTGAACTTATCTTTTTCTGAAATGGCAACTTGCCAGAATCCTGCCTTCAAATCAATCTTTGAAAATATCTTAGCTCCAACTATCCTACTTATTAGGTATCCTTTGTGTGGAATCGGATAGGTATCATCTGCAAGAACAAAATTTAGAGTTTTGAAATTTATTACCAGTCTGGGGATACCTCTAATTTGTTCTGCCCTTTTGTTGACATAGAATCCATAACTGTTCCAGGGACTGTCAGATTCTCTGATTAGATTTCTGTTCAAGAGTTGTTTGATCTCTTTTTCGCAGAGATCTCTGTAATCCTTACTCATAGGAATAGCTCTACTTTTGCAGGGCTTATCTGTATATCCTTCTTTGTATGGGAGCTCAATAGTGTGCTACTTTCAATGCTAGAATGAATTTGGTTCTTCTGGGCGACATTCTTCTTCAATTTGTTTCTTCAGTTCCTCAATTTTTCTCTTAACCTAAGGACCTTTAAGATATTCTTCTCCCTTAAGTGTAGATTTTATATCTTTCAAATCTATTAGTTTGGCTTCTACTTGTCCAAGTCTTGGATAGTCTGGACCATTGTAGAGACTTTAGGATTTGAGATATAAGGTAACTCAATCCTTTTTGTTATTCCTTTCGAGGTAGGAACATAAATAAAATAACCAACTTTGTTTTCTTTTAATCTAGTTGACCCATGTGGCTCAACAACTGCTAGGAATATATTTCCTAGAATACAGTCAACTAGGATGTCTGCTACTACAAATTTTAAATTGAGTGAACACACCTTATCTGGCTTCTCTTGATGTCATTGGAAGGATCTAGTATTCCTTTCAAAAGAAGCATCAACAAATACTGGATTTTTACCTGTATTTCTGGAAGAAATAGATTTGAGCTAGTCCATGAATGCCTCTATTAGCCGATTCTTCATTTCTCCATCTTCCATTGCTGGAATCTGAGAAATAATTTTTATCTCATCTTCTTCTGTGGCAGCCATTAGGATTTTCTCTTTCTATGGTCTGAAGGTCATTTCTTTAGAACTGGAATAACTGTATGGTTCAGAATCATAATCATAATGAATTTGACAAGCACATTATTCTGGTTCAGGACAAGAACAGGATGTCATTTCAGAATCTGAACACTATTGCATGTGTGCTTGTAATTCTTCTTGAGACGAAGCATTGAAAGAATGAAATGATTATTCTTCAAGTTGTTGCTGCTGGATTTGGTCTTTAATTACCACATTTGGGAAGAGTTTTGTCCCCTGAGTGCAAGAACCACACTTCATGCATTGTATCTGTCCCTCTTTCTTGATATTTTTCCCCTATGGAAAGAGGCTTTGGACTTCTTCCCTCTGTTTATCTTATATTCTTCTCCTTCTGGGCATCGTGAGGATGTGTGCCCAGTCTTGCCACATAACGAACCAGTGAGGTTATTCCATTTTCCATGGAAAAACCTCACTTGTTGGTTATGTGGCAAGACTGGGCACACATCCTCACGATGCCCAGAAGGAGAAGAATCTAAGAAAAACAGAGGGAAGAAGTCCCAAGCCTCTTTCCAAAGGGGGGGAATATCAAGCAAGAGGGACAGATACAATGCATGAAGTGTGGTTCCCGCACTCACAGGACATAACACTACCCAAATGTAGTAATTAAAGACAAAATCCAATAGCAACAACTTGAAGAATCATTATTTGATTCTTTCAGTTCTTCGTCTCAAGAAGAATTACAAGCACACATGCAAGAGTGTTCAGATTTTGAAATGACATCCTGTTCTTGTCCTGAACTGGAAGAATGTGCTTGTCAAATGCATTATGATTCTAATTTTGAATCATAGAGTGATTCTAGTTATGAAGAAATGACCTTCAAACAACAGAAAGAGAAAATCCTAATGGCTGCCACAAAAGAAGATGAGATAAAAATTCTTTCTCAGATTCGAGCAATGGAAGATGGAGAAATGAAGAATCGACTAATAGAGGCATTCATGGACCAGCTCAAATCTTGTTCTTCTAGAAATACAGGTAAAAAGCCATTGTTTATTGATGCTTCTTTTGAAAGGAATACTAGATCCTTCCGACGACATCAAGAGAAGCCAAACAAGGTGTGTTCACTCACCTTGGGAGAAGTAAGTAGAGAAATACATGATATTAAATATGAAATCTCTGCTTTGAAATCCCAAATTGTTGAAATGAAGAAAGATAAGCAAGTCGCAAAAGAAAATTCTCATTCATGGGACATAACAGAATATGCCAAAAATCTTAATCCAAATCTTGAAATTGTTGAAGGAAGGAAAGACCCTGTATATGGATTTCAAGAAATGAGAATTCTCGCTATCTCCTACCAGCAACATCATGTAAAGGTGAACATCTACATAAAAGGAGAAATGTTTGAACTCACCACACTCCTTGACTTAGGAGGTGATGTGAACATTTTAAATAAGAAAGTGATACCAGGAAAATATTGGGTTTCTGTAAAAAGAAATGTTGTAGGATTGGGTAATAAAACATTTAAGTATGAAGTTCCTAAGGCTTCTATCTGTTTTTAACATCACTGCATCAATTTAAAATTTGCAGTAACAGACACCCCAGTTGACTGTATTCTAGGAAATATATTCCTAGCAGTTGTTGAGCCACATGGGTCAACTAGATTAAGAGAAAACAAACTTGGTTATTTTATTTCTGTTCCTACTTCAAAAGGAATAATAAAAAGGATTGAGTTACCTTATATCTCAAATCCTAGAGTCTCTATAATGGTCTAGACTATCCAAGGCCTGGACAAAGCAGAAGCCAAACTGACAGATCTAAAAGATCTAAAATCTACACTTAAGGTAGAAGAACAACTTAAAGGTCCTCACGTTAAGAGAAAAATTGAGGAACTGAAGAAAAAATTAAAGACGAATGCTGCTCAGAAGAACCAAATTCATTATGGCACCAAAAGTAGCACACTATTGAGCTCCCAAACAAAGAAGGATATATAGGTAAGCCCTGCAAAAGTAGAGTTATTCCTATGAGCAAGGATTACAAAGATCTCTGTGAAAAAGAGATCAAACAACTCTTGAACAGAAATCTAATCAGAGAATCTGACAATCTCTGGAACTGTTATGGATTCTATCTCAACAAAAGGGTAGAACATATTAGAGGTATCCTGATGGGACTAGCCCAACACTGTTCGGATTATTGACAATTAAATGATTGTATAAGTGATTATATGATTGTGAAGGTATTACAACTGTGGTTTCATGTGTGAGTACTAACCCTCTGATATTTCTAGAAAGTGATAGGTGGCAATTAATTCCACAATCAAAGCTGTGTACTCACCTCAGGTCATGTTTCCCACTCCTTGGTTTGCCAAAACTCCTCCTGTGTCACTCATACAGTCATTTTCCTTGTGCCTGCCGAGGGTTGGCTTCTCTGTAGGTGTTAGGGTTTGCGGTTGGATGTATTGGAAATGAACACTTCTGTCATTATCCGGCAGGCTCTTCCAACATGAATTATCTTCAATCTTTGTTTTTCTTTTAGAATAAGCCTCTAGGTATGAGGGTTTGTCTCCCCTCGATGCTTGTCAAAAGTGACTCTCGACCGTAGGTGGCATTCTGGTAGTCTTGTTGTCTTGGGCTTTCATTGTCTGGTGATTATTGGTTGTAACTTGCTATGTATAGAAACAATTTTCAAAACCCTCACCTAGGGTTTTTCGTCCACTGGCTTATATGTCTGTCCGTATTTTGTCTTGCAATGCTACTGTATATTTTCATACATTTTCTTTTCTAATTTGAAGAAAAAATACAGGAAAGAACATTGGGTTCGATTTACCTGAATGTTATTTATATGCTTAGGCCATCGTTCTTTTTAATCTGGAGTCTATGCCTATAAATGCAATTGTTGCTTTATGGCTATGCTTGTAATGTTTTCCACGAATATGAAAGAATGCTATGGTTGCTCTGGTAATTTGTTTGACAGTCAATTTCAAAATTAGAAAATGTTGGTGGGCCTGTGGATGCTTGACTCATACTGGAACTTATTTGTGTTGCTCCTATTCAGTCAATGTTGTTTTCTTCAATATAAATTTAAGCCCTCGTTATGGAATTTGCTCTTCTATCTCGCTGTTAAGGCTGTCTTCTTAGGAGAGACAAAAATAATTAAATGCAATGGTCTATGAGCAGTATGCTATCTATTTGGATTTTCGTTAATTAGGAAGCACAACGAAAGTAAAGTAGGGCACACAGATGGATTGAATTGTTTTCTCTGTTATTATTATTACTAGAATGCAAGAAGTGCTAAAACCTCTACACGACTTTCACTATTACATTTATATGTTTTTGTTTACAGTTAATGAAATTGTACAGTTACTTTTTAGTTGTAGACCTTAGAGTTACATAGCTATTAAGCATTCGATTTTGTCTTTATGACAAGATTTTCCTTTTAGACACATTTGCCTTTTCCTCTTAAAATAACAGGACAACTATTAATCCATAGTTTATTAAAGACAGACAAGTAAATAACCCTAACCGACCAAACTACGTTTGACTAATATAGAGATTAAGATAAAAAACAAAAATCCTACCTCCTACTCTGACAAACTAAACATAAAAGACAAACAAGATGTTAACTCAACTTTCCAACCTGGGACAGACCAACACCCAGTCATGGTGCCTTAGCTGGATGCTCCTGCATCAGGCTCCCAGGCAGAAAGAGAAATCATGGCTCTGGTCCATGAGATTCTGGATTGAAGAACCTGTCTACTCAATCTGCCTGGCATCAAGCCACAAACTGTCCTCAATAAGACAGTTCTTCCACTTGACCAGGTATTGCAGATACTCCTTCCACCGAGTTCGTTTGGCCACCTGAGTGTCAAGAATGCTCTCGACCTCAGGAGGCGGAACGTAATGCATCTGTCTCATCCAAGCTTCTCCTCCTTCCTGGGTATTCCATGTAGGTCGCGTGGTTCTGTCTTCTTCTTTTTGTTCTGGGTCAACAGTGTAAGGAAACTGCTCTGCTACATTAAAGATAGGTGAAATGCCTATTCCGACTGGCAAGTGTATCCCATAGCCATTCACTGAAAATTTCCAAAGGACTTTGCAAGGACCTATCTTCTTATATTTCAACTTATTTTATGCGCCTTTAGGAAAGCATTCCTTGTGCAAATGCATGAGGACTTCATCTCCTACATCGAATTGTACTTCCCTTCTCTTCAAATTTGCTTGTTGTGTATACTTTTGGCTGCTGTCCTGTAATTTAATTTTCACCCGCTCATTCAAATCCCTCATCGCATTAGCAAAATCTTCTCCATTCGTACTTCGCCTTTCTTGCAGTCCAAGATCCCACAACTCATGCACTCCATGAGGATGCATGCTGTACATGATCTGAAATGGACTGTAGCCTATGATACGATTAGGCGAGTCGTTATAAGTGAACTCTGCCTATGCAAGCACTCGATCCCACATCCGCGAATTCTCACTAATCAAGCTTCGTAGAAGGTTTCCCAGACTCCTGTTTACCACCTCTATTTGTTTGTCAGTTTGCGAGTGATAAGCAGAGCTGTAACTCAGCTTTGTATCCATCTTCTTCCATAGGGTACGCCAAAAGTGGCCGGTAAAATTCACATCCATGTCTGAAAGAATAGACTTAGGAAACCCATGTAGAGTGACAATCTCTGTGAAAAAAAGTGGGTCACGTGAGTGGCATCACATGTTTTTCTGCAAGGGATGAAATGCGCCATCTTCGAGAATCTATCCACTACTACCATCACCGAGTCATAACGTCACTGTGTCTTAGGTAGACCCAAGACAAAGTCCAAGCTGGCTGAATCCCACAATGTACCTGGAATAGGTAACAGTGTGTACAGTGCCATTTTTTGACTGTGACGCTTCACCAACTGGCAAACTTTATATCTAGTCACAAATCACTGTACATCCCTTCGCATCTTTTGCCAAAATTAGAAATGACTGAGCTGCTCGAGTGTCTTTTCCATGCTGAAATGTCCAGCTAAACCTCCACTCTGCTTCTCCCAAATAATGTTCTCCCTCATCGAGTAGTTAGGTATGCATAGTTGTCCTCCTCTAAACAACAGTTTCTCTTGCAAGTTGCAGTCCAACCATGGACTATTATCTCTCACCAAGGGATTCTGACATGCCTCATAGGCTTCTTTAAAATCTGTATCAGTCTGGTATAAATCCTTTAAGTGCTCAAAACCCAGCACTTGCACAGTACTCTCCTACAGAAGTAAATCTCTCCTACTGAATGCATCTGCTGCCTTATTAGCCTGACCGCTGATGTGTTTCAACATGAAGGTGAAATTCTGCAAATATTCCACCCATTTGGCATGTTTGTGGTTCAAATTGTGCTATTGCATTACATAATGTAGCACAAAATTATTTGAAAACAACACAAATTCATTTCCCAACAAATAATGCCTCCAATGTTTTAATGCCTGTATAACAACATAGAACTCTTTGTCATAAGATGAATATTTTTGTCTGATTTCATTTAGCTTCTTGCTAAAAAATAAAACAGGCTTATCCTCGTGGCCAAGTACAGCGCCAATAGCCGTACTGCTAGCATCACAGCGAACCTGAAAAAAGCTTGAAATCTGCCAATCTCAGGATCGGCCTCTCTGTAATATTTTTCTTTAGTAGCTGAAAAATTATTTCCGCTGCATCTGTGTCCAACATAGGTGCACAAATTTCGCTAAAATTTCTTATGAATTTCCAATAAAAAATCGCTAGTCCATGAAAGCTACAAACCTCAAATAAACTTTTCGGAGATGGCCAATTAACTATTGCCACAATCTTCTCCGGATCCATCTTCAGTTCATTTTTTGCTATTACAAAGCCCAAATAAATCAATTCCTTCTACAGAAAAGTACACTTCTTCAGATTTATCAGTAGTTCGTTCTACCGTAATTTTTCCAGCACTTTCTGAACATGTCGAAGGTGCTCCTCCCTTGTCCCGCTGAAAATTAGTATGTCGTCCAGGTACACTATCACAAATTTTCCGATGTACTCCTTCAGCATCTCATTTATTAACCACAGAAATGTACTGGGTGCATTGCTCAGTCCAAATGGCATGAACAGCCATTCATATAGTCCCTCATTCATTTTAAAGGTTGTCTTCCACTCGTCCCCCTCTCGTATCCAGATTTGATGATATCCACTCTTCAAGTCTATCTTAGAAAAATATGCTGCCCCGCTTAAACAATCTATCATATCATCCATCCATGGCAGTGGAAACCTGTACCAGATGGTGATTTTGTTAATGGCTCTCAAGTCTCTGCACATCTGCCACTCTCCTCCTTTCTTGGGAGCGAGAACCATTGGAATTGCGCAAGGGGCTCAAACTCTCCCTTATCAAACCTTTGTCTAGCAGTTCCTGCACCTGCTTCCTAATCTCTTCATTGTCCTTGGGGCTCATTCGGTATGCTGCCTTGTTTGGCAAACTGGCTTCAGGTATGAAGTCAATATGGTGACTTATGCTTCTTTTGGGGGGTAATTTGTCTGGCAAGTCTTCCACCACTATGCCTGTAAATTCCTGCAACATCTGTTGGATTTCTGGAGGTAAATCCGATACCTCTGTATGCAACAACACTGTCTTTTCTCTTCTCACAACTGCATAACCCATCTCTCTATCCTCAAATTGTTTCAAAAACTTCTTTCCGCGAACCAACAATGCTCTTAGCTCACTGGTTGCTACTATCCCTTCCTCTTTGATGGGCACAAGCGTATGCTTGACTCCATCCTTAACAAACTTATAACAGTTCATCAATCCATCATGCACCACCTTTCTGTCATACTGCCAAGGCCTGCCTAGTAGTATGTGACATACATCCATTGGCATGATGTCAAAAACGACTTTATCCTTATATCTTCCTATTTGAAACTCCACCTCGCATTCTTCATCCACCAGCAACTGATGGTCTCTTTGCAGCCATGAAACTTTGTAAGGGGTGGGATGTTTCAATCGCCTCAATTCCAAATTTTCCACCATCTCTATGGATACCAAGTTATTTGTACTACCACTGTCAATAATTAATTTACAACACTTACAATGTGATTTACAAATTGTTCTAAAAAATCCTTCCGCTATGTCTGTTTGGTGGCTTCCTTGGCTGGTTTTAACAACACCTTGTTTAGCACCAGGGCTTCCCCTATTTCTAGAGCATTTTCTGCTTCTTGGGGAGGTGACTTTGCTTCCTCTAGTTATGCAACATATGCACCCCTCTATCTAGCCTGATCTGCCTCTGGACACTCATATGATCTATGTCCCCATTTATGACACTTGTAACATTGATAGCCAGCTCCTCTAGCTCAGCCATTTCCCCTACCTCGCTGGTATGAACTACCACCTCTCACATTATCACCTTTGGCCACTCTTTCGGAAGCTCTGGAACTACTGCCTTCCTCATTACTACTAGTAGTCCTCCCTCTTCCATATGACTGGCCTTTTCCCCTACCGGCTCATCGTCCTCTTCGGGCATTCTTCCTTCTAGTAATTTTCTCTTCAGCTTTCATCGCACTCTGATATGCTTCTTCAATGTTCTTTGGAGATAGAATACTAATTTCATCTAAAATTTCTAGTCTTAAACCATTTACATACCTAGTTGTCTTTTCCGAGGTATCGTCTGTATATTCGACTCTTAGGTTCACTCGATAGAACTCCTCAGTGTACTCCCTCACCATCATTACTTTCTGTTTCAGATTCTGCACTTGTCTGTGTAGTGCAATCTGATAGTCTTTTGGCAAAAATCTTCCCTTCAACTTGGCCACCATCCTTGACTAGGTTTTAATCAGCAACTTGTTCAATCTTCTTCTCTCTATTTGGACACTATCCCACCACAAGGTTGCGTGTCCCTTCAACTTCATCGCGGCGAACTTAACTCTATGGTCCTCATTGACTCCCTCACACTCAAAATACTTATCCAGCTTGCTGATCCAATCCAATAGAACCTCTATGGACTGGCTGCCATCATAGGTTGGGAGTCCTGGTTTGGGTTTACTTCTTGCCACTAAAAAAGACCTCAATAGTCTCACTTCCGGGGTCTCGCCATCTGATCCATCTATTGTTGCTTTAGCTTCCTCTTCACTGTCATCACCTACCTCAAGGTCTCTTCTTCTCCCTGCTTCGACTGCCTCCAAATGGGCAGTAAGAATCCTAATCTCCTGTCTCATTCCTTCCTCTACTATCCTTCGAACAACTCTTCCATGACCTGTCCTTCCTACCCCCATCTCTTCATTCAATTTAACCTGCTCTGAAATACCACTATGATGGGACCAGCCCAACACTGTTCAGACTATTGAGAATTAAATGATTGTATAAGTGATTATATGACTGTAAAGCTATTACAATTGTGGTTTCATGTGTGAGTACCAACCCTCGGATATTTCTGGGAAGTGATAGGTGGCAGTGAATTTCGTCATCAAAGTTGTGTACTCACCTCGAGCCGCGTTTCTCGTTCCTTGCTTTTCCAAAACTCCTCCTCTGTTTCTTAGACAGTCATTTTCCTTGTGCCTACCGAGGGTTTGTTCAGTTATGGTTTTGCTGATTGGGGTATGCAGTTGCGCTGCAATTTCTGGGTGGGCCTCTTGTGTATGCTTATTGGTCCAACAATGTAACTTTTGTGCTTGTTTCTTTATGCCTGTGTGGGTAGTCTCTGGCCTTGGTTCATTGGGCAGTTGTGAATGTTCCTGTTGTCGCCTGGGTAAGTGGTTCTTTGTGCCTTTTCTATTGTTGGCTCAACAAGTCTTCATGTTTCGAGTTGTGGTTTGGTATGTTATGGTCTGGTTTGCAACTCAGTGGTTGGCATGCGTTTAGGGCTCGAAAGGATGCCGTGCTTCAGTCCTCGAATTCACTGTAGGTAGCCTCCTCTCTCCATGATTCAATTTTCCATTTTCATTCCTTAGTTTCTAATGTGTTTGCTTCTTGTTTTCAACAGTTGGTTGGAACTAGTGGGTGGAAGGCTCGTCCTTTGTTCTCACTGCAAATCCCTCAGGTAAGATAGATGTGACCTTTGTTATTTGCTTTCCATGCACTGTAGTTTCGTCTTCTCTATTAATGTGGGGCTAACACCTGTGTGTTGGATTCTCTGTAGGTGTTAGGGTTTGCGGTTGGATGTATTGGAAATGAACACTTCGGTCTTTGTCTGGTAGGCTCCGCCAACATGAATTATCTCCAGCCTTTGTTTTGTTTTTAGAATAGGCCTCTGGGTATGAGGGTTTTTCTCCCCTTGATGCTTGTCAAATGTGACTCTCGGTCGTCGGTGGGATTCTGGTCATCTTGTTGTCTTGGGCTTCCACTGTCTAGTGATTATTGCTGTAACTTTCTATGTATAGAAACAATTTTCAAAACCCTCACCTAGGGTTTGTCATCCACTGGCTTATATGTCTGTTCGTATTTTGTCTTGCAATGCTACTGTATATTTTCATACATTTGCTTTTGTAATTTGAAGAAAAACTACAGGAAAGAACATTGGGTTTGATTTACCTTAATGTTATTTATATGCTTAGGCCGTCATTCTTTTTAATCTAGATTCTATGCTTGGAAATGCAATTGTTGCTTTACGGCTATGCTTGTAATGTTTTCCACGAACAGGAAAGAATGCTATGGTTTCTCTGGTAATTTGTTTAACAATCAATTTCATAAATAGAAATTGTTGCTAGGCTTGTGGATGCTTGACCCATACTGGAACTTATTTGTGTTGCTCCTATTCAGTCAACGTTGTTTTCTTCAATAGAAATTTAAGCCCTCATTCGAGCATTTTCTCTTCTGTCTCACTTTTAAGATTGTCTTCTTAGGAAAGACAAAAAGAATTAAATGCAATAGTCTGTGAAAAATATGTTTTCTATTCTGATGTTCATTAATTAGGAAGCACAACGAAAGTAAAGTAGGACGCACAGATGGATTGAATTGTTTTCTCTGTTATTATTATTACTAGAATGCAAGAAGTATTGAACCCTCTACATGACTTTCACTACTACATTTATATGTTTTTGTTTACAGTTAATGAAACTGTATAGTTACTTTTCAGTTGTAGACCTTACAGTTACATAGCTATTAAGCATTCGGTTCTGTCTTTATGACAAGATTTTCCTTTTAGACACATTTGTCTTTTCCTCTAAAAATAAAAGGACAATTATTAATCCATGGTCTATTAAAGAAAGACAAGTAAATAACCCTAATCGAACAAAATACCTTTGACTAATACAGAGATTAAGATAAAAATCATAAGTCCTACCTCCTACTATGACAAATTAAACATAAAAGGCAAACAAGATGTTAACTCAACTTTCCAACTTGGCAGAGACCAACACCCAGTCATGGTGCCTTAGCTAGATGCTCCTGCGTCATATCCCTAGACTGGTAATAAATTTCAAACCTCTAAATTATGTTCTTGCAGATGACACCTATCCAATTCCGCACAAAGGAGACCTAATAAGAAGGATAGCTGGAGCTAAGATATTTTCAAAGTTTGATTTGAAGGCAGGATTATGGCAAGTTGCCATTTCAGAAAAAGATAAGTTCAAAATTGCTTTCAGTATTATGGCAGGCCACAATGAGTGGAATTTCATGCCTTTTGGTTTAAACAATGCTCCATCAAAATTACAGAAGGTAATGGATAAAAAATTTAAGCCATATTTTGATTGGCTTATAGTTTACATTGATGATGTTATAATCTTCTCCAAGAACATCCAAGACCATTTTAAGCATGTTCATACATTTCAGTAGCTGGTAAAACATAATGGTCTTGTTTTGAGTAAGAAAAAGGTAGAAGTCTTTCAGACTACTATCAAATTTCTTGGCCATACCATATTCAATGGTCAAATCTCTCTACAGAAGCATGCACTTGAGTTCGCTAACAAATTCCCAGATGTAATAGAAGAAAAGAATCAGCTTTAGAGATTCTTGGGATGTTTGAACTATGTTAGTAATTTTTACAAAGATTGTGCCACAGATAGAAGTGTGCTAAATAAAAGACTCAGAAAGAACCCACCTCAGTGGATAGGAGAGCACACCAAGGCTGTTCAGAACATCAAAGACAAGGTAAAGTCTCTTCCCATTGTATATGTCTCTAGTGATAATACATTCAGTATTGTTGAAACAGATGCTAGTAATATAGGATGGGGAGGTATTCTAAAGCAGAGAAAAGATGATGCTCAACAAGCTCTCCACTTTGCATTAGGCACCTGGAATTTTGTTGAGCAGAATTACTCCACAATTGAAAAAGAAGTCAAAGAAACATGGAATTTCATTAGAAAATTCGATGTCCATTTAATAAACAGGAAGTTCTTGCTCAGAACTGATGCCTCAACTTTACAGAAAGCACTAACTAAGGACATCAAGAAACCAGGTGATGCAAAATTTGCTAGGTGGCAAGCACTCTTTGCTAATTTCAACTTTCAAGTCGAACATATAGAGGGCACAAAGAACTATCTTCCTGATTTTCTCAGCTGAGGGTTTATCCAGCCTCAAGAACATATCATGGTCATAGTCAGAGAATGGGACCAAAATAAAAAACAAGAAGTCTTGCACACCACACCAGACAATCAGGACTGGGAAGAATACAGGGAAAATTGGAAGCCCAGATGGCAGTTAAGAAATACAAAAGTACTAGATGTTAATCTGCAAGCACATACTGACATTCAACATCTTGTACCAGAAAGAAAATCATATCCAAAAGGGAGTAAATGGATACATGATATGATTTACACGAAAGCAAAAAGGGATGCATTATATGTAGAAGATGCTCTTCAAAGAAACTTTCATGATATCTCAGGCATATGGTGTCGTGGAGGGCTCTGCCGAGGAATTTATAAAAAAAAAAATTGCATCAACAAAACTAGGAATCTGGCATGACCTATGCCTACTCAGACCTCTGCATTATGGCCAGGAGGAGATCCTAAACTTATCTTTCCTAACACAGTGTATGATTTTGCAGCATACAAAAAGCTATGGTGGGATTTCCTGAATGTAGATGATAAAGAAGAGACCCATTATATTAAATTAAAATTTAGTACAACGGGAATAATGCATAGAAATCAACAGTGCGACTAGATACAGAAATGGTGGGCTGACTATGGTGTTAACAGAACAACAGTGGACCCACTCTATAATGAAGGATATTGCAGATTCCACTTTGATATTTTTTTCGAACATAATATCCGGGACTACTTCCACATACCTTACAAAACTGTCAAAGAAATGGCAGTGGAAGAATGGTCTCCTTTTCATGATGAAAATAAAACTTTAAAGAAATACATGTCCCGCCATTATGAATCGATTGTATTAACAAAGGTGAAACATCAAATAATTTTATGGAAACCTATGATTGTTCGGAGGATTTTCACCAAAGCATGGGATGAGTTATTGTAAAAAAAACATAGATTCCCTAACATTACTATATTCTGATGGTTCTCATGGGCTTGACCAATAAAATAATCCATTATTGTAATAATGTTGTCCAGTCACAAGGACTTAATTGGGGCCATATTTTCTCGTGGGCATTGCTGGACAAAAGCATCCACTTTGTAATAATGCAGACAACATATTTTCCCGTAGGATTTACTTTTTAGGAGAAATAATCTTTGTGCGGATGTCACCTCGGTGTTACCCAAAAGTAATGATTCCATCCTTTTGTATGATGCTCTATAGTAATGGTTGTCTCCTCTAATTTATTATAAGTGAAGAGTAAGGCTCATAGATGGGGCATTCACATTCAGAGAGTCTTAGAGTCTTAGAGCCTTAGAGATCTGAGAATCCTGCGTATCAGTATGCTCGGCACTGGTATGAACCTAAAGTGGCCAGATCTATTAGTAGTTTGAAGTTAGTCAATTCTGCATATTCTGAGGCAGAGCCTATCTGTTTCCAGGAAGCCTTCGGTAATGCTTATTCCTCTGTGAAAAGAAAAAGTCCGATAAATGCAACAATATTCTATCTCTGCAAGGAATACTCTCTGTGATCTATAATCTGTAATCTGTATCCATTTTTGAGAAATAATATGAGAATGCATTTTTTGCATTTGAATAGTTGTGCTCTTTTATAAATTGTCTGCTATGTAGTAGTTGTCTCATAATCTTCCCTCAAAGTTCATTAAGGGTTTTCCAAAGGATCGAAGGGACACTAGATAGTTGAAAGGTGAGGAAGCTCTGTGTAAGGTCCCAGAGCATTGTTGAGTATTAAAAAGGGTATTTTTTACCTCTATTTACCCTACATTAATTGTCAATCCAGGAACTATTTGTTATTTCAAAGAGTGTACTCAGCCTGAGGCAGTGATTTGTTAGAGTAATGCTGCTAGTATAGTGCTCTCAATACAAGAGTAAATTGATGCTTGGAATGAAATCTATTTGCAAACGAAACCTAGGACTAAAATCATGCATTCAGAAAGCTCCAACAATTTATCAGTTAAGGGTATAGCAACCGTAACTCTTCCCTATATAAACTGATGCAATCAAAAAGGCAGTCAAAGGAAGGATCATCAAAGTGGGAACTAGACAATGTATGTCAATGTTCACTACAGTATCAGATCTTCTGCACACCAAAGCAATGATAATATTCAACTGACAGGAAATAGAACAAAAAATATCTATATTTAACAGGATTGAACAACAAACCCTTAATCTACATAAATGAATGCAACAATAATTATAATCTACAGGAATTAAGTAATAGCTTTCGAATTGAACAACAGACTATTAGAAATAAAGTATAGAACGACAACTCATATCTGAATGTACAACAACCCAAGTTAAACATGTGACACACTTAACATAAAAAGGAACAGTAATCTGAGCTTTGATACAATACACATGAATCATAGATATAAAGTAACAACAATTATAATAGAACGACAGTTGTAATGGAACAACAATTCTGAATGAATAGCAGTCACAATTTAAAAATAAATCATACAGTAGTACCGATTTAGGAACATACAATGCAGTTGAACTGTAATTGAATGGCAATCTGTAAGGAACAACAATGTTATATCAATTGTCAAAAGGAACAACAATGCAATACAACGTTAGAATGATAACATAGCATTCCCGTTGCACATAACAATAGTATTTAACCAAGTATATATAACAGAGCTGATATATAAAACAGTAAAGCACCTCAGATTACTGAACAGAGTAAATGAATGAAATCAAACCACACATGAATCAAAAATATGATACAGGAGCGAGTGGTCCACTAGGACCAGGCCCTTAGCCTCTAGGGACACACTGCTTGAGATTACTCTAGAATCAAAGATGGAATGATAACCAGATTTATATTAAAACATCAAAACAGAGTTACAGTTGATCGATCTTCAATGAGAGTCAATGATCAAAGTTTTAAATACAAAGAAGAATTACATAAAAATAACAACCAATCGTCCCCCTGGCTAGCAGTGTTGCCCCTTCTTATAACAGCCAAGCAACGATACCAACAATACGAAGGATTGTTAAGATAGCGATCCCTCAAGATCGAAGAATCCTGAGGGATTCGCCAAGCTGTTAATTTGCAGTTATCCTTCTGTTATTTTGCGCTGATTGGAGATCTCGTTTTCCTTTTTCTAGCTGTTACACTCCAATTTGGATTGCCTTGTTTGAACGTGGTTCCCTACCGAAGGGACAATAATTAAATTGGTCTCGTTCTTTCTTTTGGGATGACAGTCTTCCATTTCCTCCTTTTTTTGCATAGAAAAGGGTAATTATTAGTTATTTCATATTACATATAAATCTTCTAGATTTTATCATATTCTTGTGTCATATGCCTAGCTCATGATGTGAAAAGGTTGTGAGTTTTGAAGAAAAGATAACAAAGTAAATGAAAATAGCATACCTTCTCCAGTGCCCAACACACCCCCCTGCTTACCCTTTTTCATGCCCTCATGAAAAAATTGTAGTTGACATGCAAGGCAGTGAGAGAGTAGGCTGGAGATGGGATGTCATGAGGTGGTCTACAACCATGATGCCTAGCTAGGTGTTCAAAAAGATGTCCTGTCTGACCCTCAAGCATTTCATACAAGGCTTGGTATCTAGGTGCAGGGTGCCAAATAACTGGACTGCGGAACCTATAGCCTAACCAAGATGGTCCTTCTTGCAAAATAAGGTCACCATAAAGACTCAAGTGATCAGCAGCTAGCTTAAATTTCTCATAGTTAAATGGTTCCCTGAGTTGGATGTTCGGATTAGAAGTCTGATATCGAAATTTGGCAGCTGCAATGGCAAGGTCCTTAATGGTAAAGAAATATTCTATCCCTTACTGATTTATTGTTGTATGAATGGGTCCTAATGCTTCAATCACGCCTAGAGTCCTCATGAGGTTTCTATGTTTATTCCATAACTGCAATGGATCTCTAGGCTCAGCTTTTACCCATAAGTCCAATCTATTTTCTTGTCTTTGGAAGGCATTATAGGCCTTAAGCCATTTTATTTGATTAACTCCAAACGAAATAAATGCCTGCAATTGGATATCCCCAACGAAAAGGCTGGGGTTCTGCTCTGTTTCTTGATCTAACACAAGGTTGTGCAAATAGAACTCGCATAACAATCTCTAAACCTTTACCCCATAGTGCTTACAACAATTTATGAAATGATCAACACTATTTATTTCTCTTGGGGCTCTTGCTTTAACAACTTTAATTTTCAATTGCAAATATCATTCCATTAAAAACAAGGCATAATTCTTAGCAAGTGCTCTACATGCTAGGACATCAATGTACAAAGAGCATAAGGTATCCATTTGTTTGATAACTACATCTACTCTATGAGTTACCTTTTTGACCCTATCTTCTTCCCTTCGCCATCCTTCAAAGGCTTGGCTTTCAGATAAGTTGACATTCCTCAGCTACTGTTGTAGTTCTTGATACTATTCTCATAGTTTGTTCTGTAAGCTTTTCTACTACTTCCTGGGCTTGCATCAAACCTCTCATAGGGTTACTATCCTCGGATCACTATCCCACATGGTAGTTGTAAGCGAGAGGTTCACTTGAATCTTCTTATGACATCATCTTGTAATTATGGTTCGAATTTCCGCAGAGGATTGTGCCTCTATCTAAACTTCTTTGTCACAGGCCGATATATCATTTGTTTGTACTTTAACATGGGCAACAACTGAATGCTATTCCTTTTTGGTTTTGAATGGCACGCTGGACTTGAGTCCTCATGGTTTTTTTCTTGAGGGGTTTCACTAGAGTGGTTCCATGCCTTACCACTGAAGTCCTTTTTGCTCTCTTCCCCATCTTCAAAATCCTGATTTGTTGTCGAAGTCACGCAATTACATTAAGCAGTCTTTGTTGTTCCTTCCGTAATTTTTTGATTTCTTCTGTTTTATTGGAAGGAATGAACATTCGTGCACTCGGGCTTGGACTTTCTTCTTGACCAATTTCTTGATTTTTCTCTTGGGGTACTTCCTCGTTATTCTGCTGATCGGGTTGTTCGGGGGTACAAACCCTAGCTTGGTCTGAAATTTCCTAGGTAATTTCTTCTTCCCCCCTCTCTTCTTCATAGAATTCTTCCAGTGTATTCTGACTTGGAACAAATTGTTCCTCTTCTTCATCTTCATCATTTTTCTCTCCAGATGCACTTTCATCATGGCTGGAGTGATTCTCTTATTCTTTTTCCTCATCGCATAACTCTTCAGATGCACTCTTATCATGAATATAGTGCTCTTATGGCTCTTCCTCAGTGTGGAGTTTTGTGGGCTGAGAGGTTGAGTATATTCTCCCATGTTGGCCAAAATCTGGGCCAATTCATCATTTCGCAGCAGATTTTGCAACGGGCTTTCCTCACGTTGCTCTTTTTCTTCTTCAGCCTCACTAGATTGTTCGGTCTCTTCCTCTGTCTCTCCCTCATCGTTCAATTCTCTTTCGTTCTCTTCTCCTTCCAATTGCGGGGGTTTCTCATCCCCTGAATCAACTATTTCCATCAGTTGACTAGTGTTCCCTTGGGAATTTTCTAGCCTCCCTTTGATCCATGCCAATCTGATGGATTTCCTCTGTTTCAATGGTCTATTTTATGTACTTGCAGTATGCTTTCGTTTGGGGGTTGGTAAAGCCAGTCCCCCATCTGTTGTAAAAATTAGTTCTTCCCAGCTGCTCTATTGCTGAGCAGGACTGTAGTTAACTATCAGTCGTATCAGCCCATGGTGACTTACTACCGATTCTAAGTGTTGTGATTTTTTCATGCTTCGGGCAACATCTTATAGTAAAGAATTTAAAAATGCAGGCAAATTCACGAAGCATTTATGTTTTAATACGGCTAAAAGTTTAAGGTGTCGTGGTCTTACCACGTCCTTCCTACATTCACAGGTGATGTAGCTCTAGATTTCTCTTGCCAATTTTGCCCACGGTTCTCCCAAAGCTGCTAGTAGAACTCCCTTTCCACTTTGAGTCAGGTTCTAACCTTCATCCTGGAAGATTTTGATGGCATCTCGCAGCCTTACTTTCTTAAGAGTCTACACAGATCCAATGGTTGGCAGTCCCAAAACTTTTACAATTATGTCGTTGGTGACTGCTATCTCTCCCCCTTACCAAGGAGTGATATTCTTGCAGGTTCTACAAAAATTCAATTGCCATAGTCTCGTTGGATTGTTGCAGATGATCAAGATAAACTATCCATCCTGCCCTTGTTAGAATTTCTCGTGCGGCATCAGAGACTGTCAACACTTGTGGTTCTCTAGGAATTGATCTTCCTCCCGTGCTTACCAAAATGTAAAAACATAGAGACGACAATGGAACGATAGGTTGTTCAAGCTGTTAGCAACCACAGAGAAAATGATAGAACATCAAGCTTGTTTAGAGTTTAAATTATTTCTAATTGTTGCAGAGCATAACATGGAAATAATTTTGAAATAGCAAGCCATGAAAATTGGAAAATGATATACCGTTAAGCCTTACTATTCCCAAGTAAAAGTTCTCCAAATGAAAAATTGACACGTATGCCAGTGAATTATGTGGTTACCTGCTCCCCCCTGCAATGTGATAGGTCGTCCTAGGCCGTCAAATGAGGGAGCGACATGCTAGACTGACATGATACAGAGTCAGAAAGGAGCAGCATATACCGAGATGCCATGTGTACAAGAACGAGCAGATTTTCAAAATCGAGGATAGGATAACTGACGTGCACAAAAAAATTAGTGCAGTCACGATCAACTCTTTCTGTCATGATTGATTATAATAGATTTCATGTATTAGAGGTTCGAAGGAATTATGTTCATAATCGTATTTGACCCATTACAAAGGTAGAAGAATGGATTCATAAGTGCTATTAGTGTATAAAGAACGTGACCTCAATACCATCAACAGAGCTCTGTTGCCCACAAGTGTCCATAACCTTGATAGAGTTGTTTATTTCACCCATGGAACCATGATCCTTTGTGTATGCTTAGGAAAGTGCTATGGAATGTTAGAATGGAGGCCCTTATGCTAGCTTGGTAACCAGATAAATCATAATTCCATTTACTAGGAAGGAGTAAAAGGTGGGCAGGTCGTCTCGTGATGAGACCTCCAGTTCCAAGAACTTTTTTATTTTCCTAATGTGCCTCTTGGATCATATCCCTGGTGTGGTGGCCATAGTGGGAATGCCACTTCACTTTCTTCCTTATGATCATGGTAGGCTAGCTCCCAATGAGACCCCCTATTCTTCATTGACAAACCATGTTAGAAAATTATATAAACATTTTTCTTTTTATAGAGTACCTTCCCTAGTTATACACAAAGGGTGGTTCAACACTCCTTAAGAGTAGGGATGGTGGAAGAAGTCTTAACATCTCAATAGAAAAATATGACCTTCATTCTTATTCTTAATAGTGATCAAAGAGGATTATGAGATTTTAGAAGGAACCATCATGATAAAGATAACCAACCATATCGGTATTAGTATAATAGTGACAACAAGATAATCAATAGTTGTGTCGTTTCCTCTTTTCTCTTATCAATTCAGAGAAGATTCTTGTAAAATAGCGACTTTTTATGTAATTTGGTGATTTCAGCATCTTCTAGTTCTCATATTCATTGCATAAGTGTAAAGCTATGTTTCAGAAGTGATCCGAATGAGAGAACGCACACAAAAAGGAAAAAGATAAAACAAGTGCTATGTACAAAATCGCAAGGAAAAAGGAAGAAAAACTCTTAAATGTTGTGCACTACGAAGAATATCAGCAAAGAAAACAAGTGCAAGAAAAATAATGCAAAAGTGTTGTGTTTTCCAAAAAAGGAACATCAGAAATCGCAAGTGTTGTTCCTCCACAAAAAGGAACATCAAAAAACAAAACACACCGTTCAGGAAAAAAATGTTGTTCCTTCGGGAAAAAGGAAAAATAGAAAACGAGAATGATGTTCCTTCGGAAAAAGGAATAGCATAAAATGAGAATGTTGTTCCTTCAGGAAAAAGGAACAG
The DNA here is from genome assembly GCA_000404065.3 of Pinus taeda. NCBI lineage: Eukaryota > Viridiplantae > Streptophyta > Pinopsida > Pinales > Pinaceae > Pinus > Pinus taeda. Next base: position 34,098 of record APFE030288093.1, on the reverse strand, counting down.
TAGAAACAAAAATACGGCTTTCGTTCAGACAAAGGAACAACAGAAACAAAAATGTGCCTTGCAGAACAAAAATGTTGTTCTTTCGGGAAAAGGAACAACAGAAAATGAGAATGTTGTTCCTTCGGAAAAGGGAACAGTAGAAAACAAGAATGTGTTGTTCCTTTGGAAAAGGGAACAACAAAAACGAAAATGTTGTTCCTTTAGAAAAAAGGAAAAAAAGTGACAAAAATGTGCCGTTCCTTTGAGAAAAGGAACAACATAAACGAAAATGTTGTTCCTTCAGAAAAGGAATAGTAGAAACAAGAATGTGTCGTTCCTTTGGAAAAAGGAAAATCATAAATTAAAATGTTGTTCCTTCGGGAAAAGAAACAACATAAAATGAAAATGTTTTTCCTTTGGGAAAAGGAACAACAAAAAAAATGCAAGTGTTGTTCCTTTCGAAGAGGAAAAACAAAATGGTGGAAATGTTGTTCCTTTTGAAAGGAACAACAATAGTGCAAAATTGTTGTTCCTTAAAAAAGGAGCAGCAAAATGGTGAAAATGTTGTTCCTTTCGGAAGGAATAGCAAAGTGCAGAAGTGTCGTTCCTTGAAATAGGAACAACAAAATGGTGGAAATGTTGTTCCTTTCAGAAGGAACAACAAAGTGCAAATGTTATACAACTGCAAGAAAAAAAATATATACAAAACAAAAGAATTATGTACAATGTGTAAGAGTAGTCGAATTACTTAACTAAACGTGACGAAGATTTCTCTTCCTCAACCAGAATCTGCATGTCGGAGTCTTCGCAGAGTTGCTGGTAGAAGGATTCCCGAGTAAGTGGTTTGCGGTATAATCGAACTCGGTGGCCATTTGCCTTAAAGGTATGTCCAGATCCATCAATGGTGGTTAGAGTAATGGTGCCATTATCATGTACCTTCTGGATTTCATATGGTCCTAGTCAGTGAGTCTGAAGTTTCCTGGGAAAATCCTAGAACCTAGAGTCATATAGGAGCACCCAATCTCCTTCGCAACAGACTTTATTTTTAATGAGGGCGTTGCGCCATTTGTCTCGTGGTTGTTGTATTAATGTAGTATGTTGAAGGGAAAAGAGCCTGATTTCATCTAGCTCATTGATCTTCTGTAATCTATTAGTCTGAGCCTCGTCTAAATCTAGACCGACTTCTTGTGCTATTCGTAATATCTGTATTTCAAATTCTATCGAAAATATGGGTTCCTTTTCAAATACTAGCTGGTATGGTGAATAACGGGTAGTACTTCTCCATTTTGTTCTGTATGCCCATAATGCTTCTGGCAGCCTTGCAGCCCAATCACGTTTGTGTGATGCAATGGTTTTTGTCAGTATTGCTTCTATTATTTTGTTCGTGCTTTCTACTTGACCATTTGCCTATGGGTGGTATGGAGTAGTAATTTTATGCTGGATACGATAGTTTTCTAGTGTTGTAGCAATCTTGTTACTAGAAAACTGTGGTCCACCATCTGTAATTAAATCTCTTGGGAGGCCATATCACACAAATATATGGAACAGGAACTAAATGACAGAATCCTCTGTAGCTCTCGGCAATGCCTCTGCTTCAATCCATTTGGTGAAATATTCTGTTACTACCAGAATGTACTTTTTTTTATTTGATGATGGGTTTATTGGACCAACAAAATCAAGAACCCATCGTTCAAATGGTTTAATAACTAGCTATGGCTTCAGGGGCATTTCATCAACTTGTCGACGGTGTCCTGCTCTTTGGCAGCTATCACAAGCTTGAACAAACTTCTTTCCATCATTGAATATTGTGGGCCAATAATACCCTGTTTGCAACACCTTGTGTCCAGTTCTTCAATCGCAAAAATGCCCACCACACGGTCCGTCATGACAAGCTTTCAAAATGTCAAAAATTTCATCTTCGCAGACACATCTCTAGATGTGCATATTTTCCCCTATATGAAATAGGTAGCCCCCAATCCAGGAAAATTGAGTACTACATTGGACAATCTGCTTTCGTTCATTGGAGTTCAGATGTTTTGGTAATTTTCCTACTACTAAATAATTTGCAACATCAGCATACCAAGGTGTTTTAACAGTAACAATGAAAAAATGTTCATATGGGAATTGATCTTCGACCGCTATTGCATCCACTAGTTTTGGCATTCGCGAGAGAAAATCAGCTATAGGATTTTCTTTTCCCGATCGTTCCTTTATTGTGATATCAAATTCCTGCAACAAAATCAGCCATGTGGTTACTCTACCGTTTGTGATTGGTTTATTTGCTAAATATTTTATGGTAGAGTGATCTGTATATAAAATGACAGTATATCTAGTGATATAATGCCTAAATTTATTGACAGCACGTATTACAGATAAAAATTCCTTTTCAGTAACAATATAGTTCAATTCAACATGAGATAAATTCTTGCTAATATAATAAATTGCATATGGTTTTTTATCTTCTTCCTTCCCAAGGACTGCTCCAATAGCTGTGTGTGAAGCATCTGATGAAATTTGAAATGGTAGGTCCCAATTTGTTCCTCGGAGTACTGGGGCTGTTGACACAAGTTTTTTTAGATTCTCGAAAGCACGGTCACATTTTTCTGTCCAAACAAAGTCAAAATTCCCTGTTAGTGCATATAAAGGTGCAACAATATGAGAAAAATGTTCTATAAATCTTCTATAATAACCAAAGAATCCAAGAAAACTGTGTACCTCTGTCTAAGTGGTAGGAGTGGGTATTAACAAAAAATTTTGGATTTTGGCCGGATCTAGTTATATTCCAGTTGCTGAAATATAATGGCCTAGAATATGTCCTTCAGTCATCATCATATAGCATTTTTCATGGCTCAGACAAAGCCTGGTGGAAATGCATCACTGCAACACTTTTTCTAGTGTGTCCAATGCTGGGTCGAAATTATCCCCGTATGGTGTAAAATCATCCATATATACTTCGAGCTCTTCATTTATTAAATTTGAAAGATGCTGAGGATAGCCCTTTGAAATGTGGCAGGGGCATTGCATAGGCCAAAAGGTAAAAATCTGTAGGCAAATGTTTCCCAAGGACAAGTAAAAGTGGTTTTGTCTTGGTCTTCAGGGGAAATCTGACTCTGATTGTATCCATTCAAGCCACCTAAGAAAGAAAAGAATTTCTTTCCTGCCAAAGTGTCTAATACTTAGTAAATGAATGGAAGGGGAAAGTGGTCTTTTTGTGTTGCTTTATTTAGCTCTCTATAATCCACACAAATCCTCCACTTTCCATTCTTCTTTGGCACAACAACAAGTGGAGAGACACATTTACTATCGGAGATAGGGTAGATGAATTTCACATCTAAAAGTTTTGGGAGTTCAACTTTTACAATGTCTTTTATATGAGGGTTAAGTCTCCTTTGTGGTTGGCGAATGCGTCTTGCATCTTTCTCTATGTAAATGTGGTATGTACATAACTGGGGATCAATTCCTTTCATGTCAGGGTAATCCCATTCAAATGCTTCTTTGTATTTTCTTAGTAGCTAGATTAGCTTGTATTCTTGTTCTAGATTCAGGTTTCCATTAATGTTTAAAGTCTTTCCTGGATCAATTTATATAGTTTTGCTATTTGAGACAGAGGTAGTAGGTATTGTTTGATCCTGAGTATATTTGAGAGGATCTTCTTCTAATTCATTATCAAATGTTGCTTCTATCATATGACATTGTATATGGGATCTAGATTTAGTCTGGCTAAGAAAGTTGTTAATGACATCATCCTCTATTTGGTCTTTGAAATCGAGGGCATCTTCTATGGTTAATGGGGATCTAATATTTTCGGTGAGGTATGATACAGGATGTTTGTTAGGTTTTATTATTGTGACACTTGGCTGGCCTGGAGGATATAAAGCTAGATTCTTGATATTAGCTCCTCTAGTTATGGTCATATTGCCCTGTCGGCAGCTAATATAAGCATCAACGTTGCAAGCCAAGGTATGCCTAAAATCAATGGATGTCCATCAAGTTGGTTTTTGGTGTTTATTATCTGAAAGTCGACAGGATACTCCTAGTAATCAATGGATACCATGACATCATGTAGTGTGCCCTCTGGCCTAACCACAGATCGGTCAGCCAATTGTAATAAAGTGGAAGTCAGTTCTATTGATGTAATGCCCAGTTTTTGACAAGTGGTGGTTGTTAAGATATTGATTGCAGCTCCTAGATCAACTAAGGCATTTGAGAAGGTTTTTCCATTGATTTGTACTGTTACTATTGGATTTCCTGGGTCTCCATATTTAACAGGTGTTTCTTTTCCTGATAATAGATTAGATAGGGTACCAACTACTTGGACTGTTGGGTTATTTTCTATTCTCCTCCTTGGATTTTTTATAAATAACTCTTTAATGGTCTTTTCATATATTGGGATGTCTTGGATGGCTTGGAGGAGTGGAATTTTTATGTACATATTTTTAAGTTCTCCCAGAATGTCGAAATCATGATGTTGTAGAGGTCGAGGTATAGTTAATTGCTCCGGGAATGGAGGGGAAGATGTGATTACTTGATTATGAGTTTGTTGTCTGATCACATCCTCTTCTTGTAGTGGTTGTTCTATAGGTAACGGATTTTCAGCTTGAGCAGTTTTATCTCCCTCTGTTTCTATGATGCGCCTAGATCTTAATTGAATATCATTACACTCCCTTAGATCGATTCCTATATCTGGTGTTTCAATTATTTGAGTAGATTGGACTAGTTTGTTATTCAGATTAATGTTGGGTTGGGCTAGGAGTTGTGGTCTTAAATTAGACTGGGGGTTTTGTTGTAATGCTGGCAGTGTAGGTTGAGTGAGCGGAATGGTTCCTACTGGCTGATTCATCGGTCTTTGTCAGTTTGTCTACCAATCTTAACTCTATGAAGTAGGAGGGGACCATTGTGCTGGATATAAATTATTTTGCCAATATGGTGGGGTATAGGGAAAATTTGGCCAATTAGGTTGGCTTGCTTGATTCGGCCATGTTGATGATGAAGGAAATGGTTGTTGTGACCAATTTGAGAATGGAGGTTGATTTTGCCACATTGTATTATATTGTTGAGCATGATATTGTGGAGGCTGAAAAGAAGAAGCTGGGTCTGGGAACAAACCTGATTGTCGTGGCTGCCATTGACGACGGTGATTGTGTAGGTACACCGATTCTGGCTCTTCTTCTGCTTCCTTGTATACTTCTTTCAATCCAGGAAGTGAGGGGAAACTCTCTGTAGAATGATCTTTTGTACAAATGGTGCAAACTTGGAGTGCATCTAATGGACACTCCTTATGACTGTGTTTCTTTCTGCATCTGGGACAGAAGATTGCCAAATTTTTTTCTACCTCTGCTTGCTTTTTTTTGGCCTGCATATTATCAAGTTGTGTTGTCAGTGTCCCCAATATGTCAGTTTTAAAATTTTCTAATAAATTTCCAATTTCTGTGTGAGTTACTGCCTTTGCGGAGATCTTGTTGTCTCTTGTAAACCTGTCATGTTCCACTAGTTTTAGTCTTGTGTTGCCTCTCGAGCTCCTGATACATAAATCGATAATGTCAGCAAATTTTTTCTGATAAATATCTCCTTTTCCCATAATATTTAGTGTTTCAATCCATTATTCCTTCATTCCCCTAATTAATGTTGTTTTTAATACATTATGAGGAAAGGGTAATGATGCATAAGGATATGTTTGAAGATTATACTGGAAACGTTCAACATATTCTTCTAATCTTTCATTTGGTCTAGCTACCATATGAAATATTTCATCTTTTAACTCTTTAGACCTGCAATAATCTTGATTTTTTTTTTAAAAAGACTCTTTTATTTGATCCCAGTTATTTATAACACCACCACCCAATCCCATGAACCATCTTAAAGCAGCCCCTTTTAATGTAGACAGAACAATTTTAGTTTCTGAGGATCGGTGGTATAGTCATATCCTCTACACAACACATCAAATTCAAATAGGAATGCATCCAGATCTTCTGATGTAAGGCCATGGAATGTAGGGATATGCTGGAGAGGGATTTCTTTCATAGGTTCATTAGTTGTAGTATCCACAATGGGGTATTGCAGTGTAGAAGTTTGGGTGTTTGGTTGGTTCTGGGCCATTTGGTCAAATATATGCCAATAACCTTCTGGGATATCTAGGAGGGTATTCCTAGGCTATTGAGGGGGAATGGATTTAACAGGAATGGCCTTAACAACACTTCCTTTATCTGCGACGATGAGAGTGCCTAATGCCTGAGGGGATTCTGGCTCTTGAGGTTCTCCAACTTTGTTATAAATGATTTTTGCAGCACTTCCCTTATCTGGGCTACTTAATGGTTGAATTATCCTAAGATGAGATCTTGGTTCTTCAGTTTCCCTAGTTTCTCCTCTCCCTTCACAGAGGTTGCTAAGGTTCCCTTTTTGTAATGATTTTGGGCTAGAATTCTCAATTTCTTGAAAATATTGCTCTTCAGTGTGACTATGCACCTCAGCAAAGGCTACAGATGGTGATCTTGTGGCCTAAAGGGAACTAGTAGGTTGTCTAGAAGCAACTTTCCTATGTCCTACTGAAGGCTGAGATTCTGCTTTCTTAAGGATTTTGTCTATAAAGGTCAATTGGCCAAGGGTCACCGGCCCCTTAGCTTTATTAGGCTTGGGTACAAGTTTAGGATTCTTTTTAGGCTTTTTCTGCTTAGTCATGCACACAAATCAAATGCTAATTCCTACCCAGAGAAAACAACAACAAATCTGCAAGAAAGCAGGGAGGGGAGCAGGGCTATTACATAGCATAGCATTCCTGTTGCAGATAACAATAGTATTTAAAACCCAATTCTCTCCTAGCAGGTTCTTACATCACTCTGGAAAAGAAACAAATGGCTACACTCTTCCCCGACAACAGCACCAAAATGTCACGCAGTAATGCTAGTAGTATAGTGCTCTCAATACAAGAGTAAACGGATGCTTGTAATGAAATCTATTTGCAAAAAGAAACACAGGACTCAAATCATGCATTCAGAAAGATCCAACGATTTATCAGTCAAGCGTACAGTAACAATATCTCTTCCCTCTATAAACTGATGCAATCCAAAAGGCACTCAAAGGAAGGATCATAAAACTGGGAACCAAATGGCGTATGTCAATGTTCACTACAGTCTCAGAACTTCTGCACACCAAAGCAATGATAATCTTCAATTGACAAGAAATAGAACAACAACTATCTCTATTTAACAGGATTGAATAGCAAACCCTTAATCTATGGAAATGAATGTAGCAATAATTATAATCTACAAGAATTAAGTAACAACTTTCGAATTGAACAACAAACAGAAATGGAACAACGGACTATTAGAAATAAAGTATAGAACGACAACTCAGATCTGAATGTACAACAACCCAAGTTAAACACACGACACACTTAACATCAAAAGGAATCGTAATCTGATCCCCGATACAATACGCATGAATCACAACTATAAAGTAGCAGCTATTATAATGGAACGGTAGTTGTAACGGAACAATAATTTCAAATGAACAACAGTCACAATTTAAAAATAAATCATACAGTAGTACCGATTTAGGAACATATAGTGTAGTTGAACTATAATCGAATGGCAATCTGTAAGGAACAACAATGTTATATCAATTGTCAAAAGGAACAACAATGCAATACAACATTAGAATGATAACATAGCATTCCTGTTGCAGATAACAATAGTATTTAACCAAGTATATATAATAGAGTTGATATGTAAAATAGTAAAGAACCTCGGATTACTGAACAGAGTAAATGAAAGAAATCAAACCACACATGAATCAGAAATATGATACAGGAGCGAGTGATCCATCAGGGCCGAGCCCTCACCCTCCAGGGACACACTACTTGAGATTACTCGAGAAACAAAGATGAAACGACAATGAGATTTATATTAAAACATCAAAATAGAGTTATAGTGGATCGATCTTCAATGAGATTCGATGATCAAAGTTTTAAATACAAAGGAGAATTACATAAAAATAACAACCAGTCATCCCCCTGGCTAGTAGTGCTGCCCCTTCTTATAATAGCAGAGCGGTGATACGAACAATACAAGGGATTGTTAAGATAGCGATCCATCAGGATGGAAGGATCCTGAGGGATTCGTCAAGCTGTTAATTTGTAGTTATCCTTCTATTCTTTTGCACCGATTGGAGATCTCCTTTTCCTCTTTCTGGTTGTTACACTCCAATTTGGATCACCTTGTTTGAACGCAATTCCCTGTCGAAGGTACAACAGTTAACTTGGTCTCATTCTTTTTTTTAGGATGACTGTCTTTTGTTTTCTCCTTTTTCTTCATAGAAAAGGGTAATTATTAGCTATTTCATATTACATATAAATTTTCTAGATTCTATCATATTCTTGTGTCATATGCCTAGCTCATGATGTGAAAAGGTTGTGAGGTTTAAAGAAAAGATAACAAAGTAAATGAAAATAACATACCTTCTCCAGTGTCCAACAAGCATGAAAGATTTAAGTAGGTTCATACTAAGTTCACCAGAGGTCGATCAGTGAAGACAAACGAAGAGACACAACAAGGCCAAGATAGCATAGAGTGATAGTAGCATAACACATGGAGCGCGCAGCACTGTAGCAGCACTGTAACAAGCTTTGTGGAAGCCCCTACTAAAAATTTGTATCAGAGCCAATAACGTCTGGTTCAAGAGGTTGGTATTCTAAAATCATCACTCATATTAATGGATCCATTCCCAAAGTCTATATCCTTCCACGAATTAGAAGACAAAGAGTCATCCGCTGTAGAGAATCCCCTTAGGGATATGTTTTTATCAAGTTCTAGTCAAGTCTTAAATCAAGCAGAACTTGAATATGAAGAGCCACAACTGTCTGCTCAGTGGAAATTACCTAGTATCTTTGCATCAGAAGTTTATTATGATTTGTCTATATTCCATTTAAAAGCTGCCACTGGAATTAGTATAAATAAATCTATTAGTCAGATTTAGGAGAATTATGACAATATTCAGTCTATCCCTCTTCTAGATCCAAAACTGTTACAAGCTGAAGCTAAAAGGTTAAAAACAAAATATTTGCACTTGGGATTCATAAGGATCAGGATCAACCCATTGACCCATCAAGGGTTAAATACTTTTGTACTAGCAACAGACTGAGATCTTACTCATAATAATTATATCGACTCCTTAATAGGAGGTATTGTTGCTCCTCTGTCACATGGCCCAGTATACTTTCACTGTTATCCTAATTTTTTAGACTATGTCTTTGATGAAACAATAGATCAAATCCTGCAATCACAGATCCAAACCTCAAGGTTTTGATATGCACCAGAAAAGACATAACATAGCCATACAATCCAGAGGAAGTTTCGGCACACCAATACCTTATGGCCAGCCATATGCCATACACCCAGTCAAGATTCAAAAGCAGGTGTCATTGTTCTAAGAGATTCAAAGAATCAGAAAATAGAACATCAGACAATTTGGTGGGAAGATCTTACATTCCCTTAACACTGGGTAGTTTCCAATCCCAAACCTCTAGCACCAAAAAGAATAACCTCTCGTAATATCCAAGAGAACCAATCTTATGTTGTTTTATATTTTCCTAGAAGATCTACTATTGATTACAAAGGAATTGAAAGAGCATGCAAAAGTTCCAAGTTTTATAGAGATCCATCCACTGTGGATCCCGCTTGTTCTAGTTCAATTTACTTTCGACATATTTCTTTCTTTGAATTTGCCCAGTTAGTCAATTTCAATTCTCTAGAAGTTACATGCCCTGAATCTAAAGCTACTGTAAATTTATGTACCCTTGCTAAATCTGCCATTCACAAGAATCACCATCCAAGAACTGGAGAAGCTTATCCTTCCACATCAGTCAATCCATGCCCAAACCCAAAATGTTCAAACATTCCTTTTCTTCATGAGCCAGATTTTGACCATGTTCAAATGATGCATGAGATTATCACTCTAGAAGGAGGAGATCCCAGATTGATAGAAATGTTCAGTGTAATGAGGCCAGCCAAGCCCAAATATGGGCTAGGCTATCTTGAGCAAGAAAAACGCCTGATTCCTTCATGTACATTTGGTCATGTTCCAGATGACTATAAAAAGCCTGTAGTCATGGAAATGCAAAAGATCTTTACTCTGATGAATGGTTGTTTGAAATCAGAAATAAGTTCTAAATGGATGAAAGCCATGTTTAATTGGGACTATTTACCTAAGTCATCCTATTAACGAGAAGAAGAGATTAGCTGAAGATTGGAAACATTATATGGAAATTACAAATTATGGTATTTCCTTTTATGAATGGAAGAAAAATGTTTCCCCTGAAGTTGTGTTGACATGATCATCTTCTTCATCATCTTCCAAACATGCTTGGACTGCCTTAGATGGCAACAGAATAGAGACTCCATCTACCTTTCCTCCATACATAGGGATTATCATAGGAGAAAATCAAAATGTAGCGAAGGCAATTCCTTTAGTTCAAAAGGATGATAATGCCTTAGGCATGGATGGAAGGATCCAAAAAGCTAGTGAAAAAATCAACTGGACCAATACAACAATAAAAGGGCTTGAGATAAATACAACAAAGGTTGTAGAAATAAAGGAACAGTTTGAAATTGTTCAAGTCTCACTAAATGCGGTTAACAGAAACCTAAATGATGTACAATATACTTCATCTATTGTTAGATCTTGTGCCAAAGAATCTTTAAACAAAATAAAGGAAGTGGAAGAAAAAATAGTAGATCACATAGATACTACTAAAAATCTGATATCTGGTTTAACTAAAAGGGTTGAAAAGATAAGTCTGTCAAAAATAAATAAACCAACTCTACCTCTTTTCTCTACAAAAGAAATATAAATATTTAGGATCCTGTTAAACCAATCAGCAGGTTCCCGGCACTATTCCCCAAAAAAGTAGCCACATCTTCAACAGAGAAGCCAGAGGCTACAAAAAAAGTGACCATTGCTTCCTTATTCAAAGAAGAAGAAGATGAAAAGAAAGAATCTAATTCTCAGATATTTCCCATATATGAAGCTCTTGAAAGTAGGTTCAATAAATATCCTGCACCTGATCTTGAAGGCAAAGGAAAGCTTCCTGAAGCTCATACATTTTTCTCTTAATCACATAGAGAGTTGAATATTGATAATATGAGTGTTGGTCAGATTAGACTATTAATTGATATCATGTTCATAGGATATAAACTCATGCGTATTAGAGGAAAGATTGAGATAGTAGCATGCAAGACTATTATTCAGTGTTTTACAGGAATATTGCTCAGGTGGTGGGAGACTGAATCATCTTCAGCACTATTGATAAAAATGGAAGCAGAAGTGCTTAAAGACGAAGTAGGAGATGTGATTCACAATTCAGATGGCTCAACTATAAGCAACATGATTGGAGCTTTAACCTCCATGATCTTAGAACACTGGTGTGGCAGTGAAACAGAGATTGCAGATAAGCATGAAGTTATCCTTATGTCACAATATGAAGACTTTCATCAAGATTGGATGCAAAGAATCTATGAAGTGAAAGATTCAAAGAATTTTTTATGGAAACAGGTATATCTTACTGCTCTTCCATCCAGATTTGTTGATTATATAAGGTTGCAAGAAGTTTTCCAGTTTCCATTTAAATCATATACATGGGGTGAGATTTATTCTCACATTACAAAAACATTACTGAGCTTATGTAAAAGTTCCAAAGTAAACAAATCTTTGGTTAAACTTTCAAAGCTCCCAGACAGGAAGTCCATTTGTAGTAAATATGGACTTACATTTGATGACCCTTTGGTCAAAAGAAGAAAAGCAAAGAAATGGACTAAAAAGGAGTATAAACAAAATGTAAAAGGCTACAAAGATCACAGAAAGCATACTCAGCGGCCTAAAAGTCACTCCTCTAAAGCCAGGAAGGGCTACTACAAATATTGTGCCATAGATAGAAGTGTTCTAAATCAAAGACTCAGAAAGAACCCACCTCAGTGGATAGGAGAACACAACAAGGCTATTCAGAACATCAAATCCAAGGTAAAGTCTCTTCCCATTTTATATGTCTCTAATGATAATGCATTCAATATTGTTGAAACAGATGCCAGTAATATAGGATGGGGAGATATTCTAAAGTAGAGAAAAGATGATACAGAACAAGTTGTCCAGTTTGCATCAGGGACCTAGAATTCTGTTGAGTAGAATTACTCCACAATTGAAAAATAAGTGAAAGAGGCATGGAACTGCATTAGCAAATTCAATTTCCATTTAGTAAACAGGAAGTTCTTGCTCAAAACTAATGCCTCAACTTTGCAGAAAGTACTAAGGACATCAAGGAACCAGGTGATGCAAAATTTGCTAGGTGGAAAGCACTCTTTGCTAATTTCGAATTTCAAGTCAAACATACAGAGGGCACAAAGATCTATGTTCCTGAT